>CM017558.1:71843146-71924667 GCA_007844125.1 Sinonovacula constricta
CCTCTAATTAGAATATTCAATAAGTTAAAAGTTAAAAGGTATAGATAAGACGAGATCAAAGAAAAAAACCTAGCACACACCAGAAACAAGAAGCATGTTTAGCACATAGATTTATTCGGTATGATACCATGCAATAAGTGTTGAATAAAATATTTACATATTTTTTTGGAGACGAAGAAAGCATTACTCATACGACGAACTATAGCAGGATTGTATTTATCTATTTGCATTAAACAACATACTCATCAAGCGACGACCTTGCATCGATCTTATCTAATGATAACGTAAAACACCTGTACATTTATCCGATAGCCATCTAGATGCAGACAGATAAGACGCGACCCTGAACCTGTAACATGCTTAGCCCTATTTGATTGATCAGGCCCTGGCAAATAATGTAGATCCAGATCAGTTAACCTACATCGCATGCTGTCTGGTCAGGAACTGCTCCGTTTGTCGCTTTCTTTTGCAATACTGTATCTTTACATAAAGTTTAAGCAATCATTTAAGGCTTGTAAACAAATATAGCGGCTTAAAGGCGAACCTGTGGCTAATTTGTAAAACAAAAGGAAATAATCCGCACTCGCCAATGTAACTGCCACTGTGTTACTCATAGAGTCGCAGATCAGCAAGGTATTCGCCACTTTACAAAATAAATTTTGTGATAAGTTGGAGATTTCACTATGTTGACGATGTTCGATATCACTAGGATTATATAAGTCTAGCTTAAAGGGGGAAACCGAGAGTTTGTACCCTCTCTGTGTCTCTCCCTCTGTGTCTCTGTCTGTCTGTCTGTTTGTCTGTCTGTCTCTCTCTCTCTCGTATAGCAAATTAAATTGTTACATGGAAGGGTGCCGCAAAATGCTGTTTACTGGTACCCTATATCCATGTAAGAAGTAAGGCATAAAGCCCCACTTGTCATTACAAGAATGTATTTCCTACCGGAGCCACATTGCAAAGTTAGCTATTGGTAAACTAAGAAAACCACGTGATCACTTACTTTTAAGATTACGTTGCATGATCTATCCTCATCATGTTTATTTATTGATAAAAAGACATTTAAAGCGATCATTTCCGCGATTTGTACTGGCTTACAATTGAGGTTATGTCATAAATAACTCTTACATAAACTGTTTTTGTATGTAATAAAACATGCCCCTTGTTTGTATTTTCTTTTGCATAATTTCTGCCAGTAATCCATACTGTATTCTAAGCAAAGACTTTTTTAAGACTTCAATTGTTTATGCTTGGCTAAAATACAAAAATAATATAAAATCATTTGTTCAGTGTTGCCGTCTTCAAACGTTTTTGGACTTGATCCCCTGTACTTGTAGTCAATATCCACGCACCAGTGCTGCAAGCGACAATGTCGTGGCCCCGACAATACACTGCTATGGTCCTGTCAGGATGGCTGTGGCAGGGTTCTGAATGCAGCACTGGATTGTGGCACGATGGTTTCACTGATCATCAACACTGGTTGTGTGTAGAGCAGCATTGGCTCTACTTTAGGGAAAAAAATAGCCAGACTATTTTCAAATGAATAACTTTCGTTTTTTTATATGGACATATACTGCTGTATCGAAAACAACAACAACATCAACAACAACAAAACAACAATAAAAATACGGGTACCAAATGTGAGCTTAAGTGTAAAAGTCAATTAGATACATAGCTCTTTTCACAAATAAACGATTTTCTATAATTTGTGTCCGAAATTCGGCAGTGTAGCTTAGCTTATTTTACAGAAAAGTAGATATTGTGGATAAAGTGGATGCACTATTCTGACAAGTACAGGTAAATTTAATATCTTCAATAATCAATTGCGGTCTTAAAAGCATCTTGGACAGAGCGGACACACCTTTTTGTGTCCGCCGCTTCTTACATGTAGATAGTTTCCATGTGATGTCAGAGGCACTGATAAGACAGTTTAAGACAGCCATCTTTGAAGGCAGAAGCTTATGCAGGCCGAAATCTGGAATTATGTGCTGTATTAAACTCACCACTGTCATGTGCTGTATTAAACTCACCACTGTGTTTTTATTTTTTAGTGGTAGGGGGGGGGGGGGGGGGGGTGGGGAACGACGACTTTATTTATAAATTGACTTCGAGCGGGAAAAGAACATCAGTTAAAATGTTGTATCTGACAGTTTCATATATCATATACATGTAACAATCTTCATGTGTGTCCCTTTTTGGGGGGTCAATTATAAGACAGTAGGTCTACAGCTCGTTAAAATTACCCTTAATGTTTATTCTTTTCTTATCTATAAATAACTAAGATTGAAATTTCTGCTAAAATAGACATCGAATCATTGATTTTCTTAGTTTAGATATAGCCAACTGTGCAGCGTGGCTCAGATGCATGTTTGTTATGGCGAGTGGGGTGTTACGAGCCACTTTTCTCATAGATGTAGGACATCAATAAACAAATTTCGCGGGATCTGTTCACGCAACAACAATTTATTTGTTGTTTTGTGTGTCCATACTATCTGATATTAACAGTCAGAAGACAATGGTCCACTTTTAGGTTAATTTCAATGCGCATTCTCCACTGTACCGGTAGTTTATAACACTTAAAGTTGACTTTACATAAACTGTTCAGAATTCTTCAAGGATGTGTTTACACGAGGTAAAATATATTTCTTTGAAGCATTTTCAAAGGCAACAAACGTTTGACCACCACCCCCCCCCCCCCCCCCCCCTTCGCACATTAATAAATACTTGTTTACACGACGAAAAATTGACACAGCATAAATCCGTGTACCCGCTGTCAGTCTTCTTGTCTGTGAAAATTGTTAAAATCAATCTCTTTAAACTAGTTGTACAAGTTGTTATATTGTGTAAAGATAAACACTGTGTACCAGCTTTCAGTAAGCTGATCCCAGGGTCTCATACCACAATATATTCCTATATTCCTATGGATTACAGCCTAAGTAAGATGTCAAACTGTGAATGAATAAAGGTCCTTTGTTGGATCTCATCAGCAACATTAATAAACCTGTTTATACTTGCTAATTAATCTTATAAAAATGTCTAACATGGGGATTATGTCTAACTTAGGGATAACACAGGGAGTACAAGGCAGGAGCTTATTTTATAGCCAAAATTAATGAAAAAGAAAACAAACCACTTTAGTCCATTGTTTGACAATCTACCACCTAATTTTCTGTTTAAAAGTAAATTTTAGTTCTACTCCTAAAGAGTGTATCATGATTATTGCCTGAAAAGTATAAGTGCATAAAAAGTAGTAGTCAGAGCTGTTCTACCAAATTTACCATTAGGCCTACTACTCCTATAACAATAAATTCTACCATTACTACTACTACAACTACTTCCATCATTACTACTACTACTACTTCTATTACTACTATTAAACAACAACAACAAAGGAGAGAGAGAGGAGGGGAGAGGGGAGGGGGTCGGAGAATGCCTTATAGCATAATACTGCTACTAAGTTTTTTCCACTTCAATGTATTATCATTACAACTTTTATTTCCACTGATGTTTCTGATACTACATCTATTTGACAGAAACTGTACATCAGTCTGTACTGAAACAGCTAGAAAATGCTAAGGCACTACTATTTTATATTGAAGAAAATATTTTTACAAGGAACAACTGACAAAACAGTGGTTACAATGTGCTACAAATATGCTTTCAACTTCCACACATCACCACACCTAGCTACCATCACCACCACCACTAAGCACTTACAGTTACATCCACTCAATGCTTAGCCTGCTTGCTGCATGATAAAATTATAAAAAACAAACAACAACATACTATTAAAATAATTATTAATTTGCTTACTCCTTACTAACAGCATCAACAAGACATATTTGTAGAAATTATTAGCAAACAGAGCAAATCCAGAGCTTGACAACTCCAACAAGCTGGTAGATCTGGATCTAAACAGTTGTCTTATAATTTACCAATATGGCTTATCTCATTCTGACTTGCCCACTTACCAGGGTGTAACATCCTGATATTAGACTTCCAGTTCGTGTGTTAAGCACGTGTTATCTGTAAATAACCAAGATTGAGATTTCTGCTAAAATAGACATCGAATCATTGATTTTTTTTAGTTTAGATATAGCCAACTGTGCAGCGTGGCTCAGATGCATGTTTGTTATGGCGAGTGGGGTGTTACGAGCAACTTTTCTCATAGATGTAGGACATCAATAAACTAATTTCGCGGGATCTGTTCACGCAACAACAATTTATTTGTTGTTTTGTGTGTCCAAACTATCTGATATTAACAGTCAGAAGACAATGGTCCGCTTTTAGGTCGATTTAAATGCGCATTCTTCACTGTACCGGTAGTTTATAACACTTAAAGTTGACTTCACATAAACTGTTCAGAATTCTTCAAGGATGTGTTTACACGAGGTAAAATATGTTTCGTTGAAGCATTTTCAAAGGCAACAGACGTTTGACCCCCCTCCCCTTTCGCACATTAATAAATACTTGTTTACACGACGAAGAATTGACACAGCATAAATTCGTGTACCCGCTGTCAGTCTTCTTGTCTGTGAAAATTGTTAAAATTAATCTGTTAACACTAGTTGTACAAGTTGTTATATTGTGTAATGCAGATATACACGAAATGAAGATTTATGAATGAACGATGCCGCGCAGGAATATCACTCAGTGACAAGAGGGACGAATGGAGGGAGAAAAATTATTTTCGAAGGAGCGTTCCGATGACAATGCATAATATGTTAGGCCGAGATATTTGCGATATTCCGCACCTCACTGCCTTCCGTGGCTTTATAAAGGGTTTGAAATTGGGACAAACTTAGCTTCAGATCCCAGGGAAGTATTGTCGCAGAGCCGTTTTCTGTCCAGCGTATAACTGGCAGCAAATTTTGAACTTATTGTAAACTTAGTGTATTTTGGTCGTGTTCAGTAGCACTTATTTGCAGTTTTTTAAGCATTATTATTAATAATATGAAAAGTATTTTTAATATAATAGTTTCTATAACCTGATGTTAGTGATTGTGTTGTAGCTTTTGTCATAACGTAAAATAAATATTTAAAAGATGTGTTTGATTTTCAGCCAAAGATTTGCCTACTTTCCAATGCGTTATGCAATAGATTTACCACGGAATAAGTTCAAGTGACCATTATTTGACTACCTTACAGGGTAAAACTTACACCGCCAAAACAGCGCTCTTCAGCGCTTTGATTACTCTTAATATAGTACTGCGAACCATTTTCAAAATTAAAACGGTGTTTCGGATTTTACAGTTTAAATGAAATCTAGACTCAACCACACCAAAATTATATTCAACAAAACAGAAGGATTTTGTTAAATGCTGAAAAGAGCATTACATTGTTTTATAATCATATTTTAATAATCTTTTCCAACATCGGGAAATGTAGTGCCGTGTAAGGATGACGGAGCTTCACAGAAAACTGTTTCATAATTAAAACATGTTAATTGTTCCGGCTAGAACCTTTTCTGGCACTACATTCCCCGATAATTGAAAAAAAAAATCCGTCTTTCTGTCTTATAATGAGAAAAGAATGTTGGTCATACTCACTTTTTGTGTAAACAAATGCACGCTTTTGCTCACTCCCGGAAGTGGCTTTCGCTCATTTTGCTATGTTCTCGATTTGGTTGTGGAGCGAATGTTTACCGGGCGTGATTTTCTTGGGTATCTCGACGAGGTGCTGGTCTTGGTGCGTGTGTCTCCCCAGGACCTTGTTGTGAAAACAATGAGATTTTCAAGCATTTATCTCTGGACTTTGCTTTTATTTTTAAACACAACACAGTTTCATAAAATCGGGGCTTAAATAGACCTTAATCGGAAGAGGTTACGGTAAAAAATGAACTTTGCATAGAACTTATCCGGTATAAACATAGACATATAATAACGGGACCGCCGACTCAGCAAGGTGCGCGAATATCTTCCAATTTCGCAGCGCCATCACCGGGAGTCATAGAAAGACCTCCGGTCGGGGTTTCGCATGCAAAACAATAGCATAAAGCTGACAAATAAAACAGAGATTTGAAGAAAAACGGCCACAGAAAAGGAATCAGCTCGAAAATGGATTGAAGGTAAATATCTTCTTTGTATGTGTATTCATAGTCTGCTTTTAGTTTTCCATGAATTGGCAGTAAACATATCGTAACCACGTGTAAACAAAGAACCCGAATTCTGAATGAATCATAGACAACTTCCCATTTAGACACAATTTTTGCTCCCTTTTTTTTCCATGTGTAATTGGTGGTATTTATTATGGCTTGTATTTGCCAAAACTGGACGGAGAAAGACAAAAAAAATTTTTAAAAATAAATAAGTCGTTGCTTGGAGACACGGGAGGAAGACTGCGCAAAGAATGATGGTGGAAAGGATTAAGCGTGTAAGGGATCTCAAATTGGAAAGAAGAAAGAACCACGATCAACTATTAATATTTGAACACAAGTATAATTAGGTTATACTGCTTCCTACAGAGTATGCACTTAATTGTCTTTTTATACTGATTTTAGGAATAAGACAAAAGTGTTGAATCACCTGACCCAGACACGTCTCTGCCTGGCATGTGCCTGTACAAGGGATCTTAATTAAACACATCTTGGAGCCAGAATTCTTCCAGACGATATTAAAAAATAATATTGAGTTGTTAGATGTCAACATTTTTTTTTATTATAACAGAATATTTTGAGAAATAGATCACATAAAACAACAAACAACATTGAAGGTGTGGTCTTCTTGGTGTGCGTTTAATTTTGATATACATGTATATCCTACATTACTGACCGAGCTTATTACCTACTGCTGACATATAGTTTTAACATTTCATATCAGGGGAACCCTGGTTTACATATTTTAGTAAATTAATTATAAATTAAATAAATGTAGAAACTCCATTATCTAAATTGTTTATGTATGTTTGATGCAGTAATTTCAGTTTATTTTTATTGACAGAATGTTTCTCTAAAGTTGTATGTTGTTTTGACAATATAAACATGCCAAAGTTCAGAGTTAAACTAGTCACAACAACACATGTATATTTTAAGTATTAACAAATAAAAAATATATAGCTTTAGTTATATATTTGAATTGACTGGGATTAAGCTTTATTTGGGTTTTTTTCTGATTCAGTGTGTATTTTTAAAACATAAAGCAATTAGCTAAAATAACAGACATGCCAATTTAACAAATGATATATGAAGTACAGTAGGGTTACTCATCAATTAAACTGAATCAGTTAAGAGCCATTGGATAAGTAACAATACAGAACCAACGCCTAACTCAAACACTATTTAATACTTAATATAAGAAATAATTGGGTCCATGATTTAAAACTAACAAAGTGTCTGTATTAATTTACAACCTGCTTAAGTCCCTACTATATATATATATATATTATAACATTTCTTCTTACAGTGTGAAAACTTTGCTCAAGCGTTTATAACTATTAAATCTTGCATCCAGAGATGACACTCTTACTTTCCCTGGCTTTTAGCATACTTTTTAATTAATGTTGTCAGAACAAACAAGAATAAATATGTATTACTAATCATTTTATTCTTTTTTCATTTTGTTCATGTTAAGTTGTTTAAGCAAGAACACAGCTTTATATATAATGTGCAGAAAATATTTTAATGTGGAATGAAAAATGCATTTATGACAGATAAATACAAATACATATAAATTTAAATATGCAGACAATGATGATGCAACAACATTGACTTTTTCACAGAAATAAAAGTCAAATAATTTACTAAAGTTGTTTCTTATAAAATCGTAATAATTATATGTATAATGATAGCACATGTTTTATTCTCCCATACTATTTGATATAAATTGACTATGTGCAAGTACTCGATAATTGTGCCATTAAGTGGTTCTTTTAAACTTTTAAACATGTGGTAAGTAAATTAGATTCTTCTGCTATGCTGATGTTTGTTAACTGTCAAATTATTTTGTAGATTATATCGAGAAATAAATAATATTTAACATAATCCTACCTTGTGATGTGTTCAAACAGTTTTATGAAAAGTAAAATTTAAGAAATTGTCTACCATAAAGAAAGCAATACTGAAACAGACTGAAAATTCAAAATCTTTTAATAATATTTAATCTTTCTCAAAGGACTGTAAATATCTGATATTTCCTCTCTGCCTTCCTGACAGCTGTGCTTCTGTTGTCTGGCCCTTAAAACATACAAAATTAGAACAAAAATATAAAAATCTAGTTATGTCCTATATTTATGTGACAGTTGTCACACAAAAAGATCTTTGCTGAGAAAATCCTATCTATAATTATTATTATGGTTTATTGTTATTAAAACCTTTTTGACAATACAATTAATGGTGGTATTCAAAAGTTTAGACTATTTTTTTTTTCACAAACAACCAGATATATTATTGTATACTGAAAATATCCATGATGTTGAGGATTACTGATGTCCTCTAGCCAAGTGAAAAGTGAAGGACATCACCCCAATCATCATTACAAAAAACATGCATTTCCTACCTGAGAGACTGTATTTACTAATAATTAAGGCAGTTTCAAAATTTATCCTTACGTGGACTAAATAGTGAGTTTATGCACAAAAGTTGTGCCAAAATATATGTATATTAGTTAGACAAAGTCGAATACAACCTTTAATATTTAAAAATCTGATATTTGTATTAATTTTATGTATATATTTTATATATATATATTTATAATATAATAGAAATCGCGAAAGTCAATGTTGAAAAAAAAGTGGTATCAAAATTTTATTAACTACTGACTAACTTTGAATTCAAGTATAGTTGTATAATCTGAACGTTAAAAGCTTGATCCTAAGATGTGACCTTAAACAGTGGAAGTTCAATTTCTTGACAACGCTCAAAATGACGGTTATAAAACACTAGTCTCAGAATAAAATTATTGGGTTTAATTGATATGTCAGGGTTCATGGCATGAAACTACAGAAAAGGCAGCACTATATTTGTTTCAAATTATTCATTGAAAACAAGAGTAACGGAAGTGGCAGGTTTGATTCTATAAATGATTCCATTTCATTAATGATAAAAAATAATAGATTAGAGCCATCCCCTTCTGACCACTACAGACCGCTAAGTAAAAAATAAATAAATAAATAAATAAATAAATAAATAAATAAATAGGATGGTTTAGAGTTTTTATTATTCATTACTTTTAATTGATGTTAAAATTCATTTTGAAGTTTTATACTAACAACAATTGCAACCTTAAAAATACGCTGAACAGCATTTACATTTTAAAAGTAACTGGTAGATATCACCATGGCAACGGCGGTTGATGACGCCACCCTATCTTCAGAAGAAAAGCCAAACTCCCCGC
The DNA here is from genome assembly GCA_007844125.1 of Sinonovacula constricta. Taxonomy (NCBI): domain Eukaryota; kingdom Metazoa; phylum Mollusca; class Bivalvia; order Cardiida; family Solecurtidae; genus Sinonovacula; species Sinonovacula constricta. The sequence continues at coordinate 71,852,473 of CM017558.1, forward strand.
AGTGATTACTTCCCTTGACAGTCCCCGCAGTGATTACTTCCCTTGACAGTACATTATATCACTGCCACCAGCAAGTCATTCGTCATTTACAGGCGGATATTTTGTTTGTTTGTTGTTGTTTTTTTTCTGGACTTATCTCCTCAAAATATAGTATCTTTCCTTTAAAAATATTTATTTATCATATTAAAAATAAAAAAATAACTTAAAATATGAAAAAATATGAAATTCAATCTCCTCACAGCGATTACGTCATGCTACTTAAATAATAATATAATGTACTGTCAAGGGAAGTAATCACTGCGGGGAGTTTGTATGAAATTATGAAAGTCATATTTCACCGTACTGTACAGAATACAACTAATTTTATTTATTAAAATCCCGTCTTTGTAATCAGCTACATTAGAATGCCGCTTTTTCTCGTTACCAGGGGTGGCGAAATCTCAGAAATGTTTACTTGTCCACGGACAAGTGGTTATAAAAATGTACTTGTCCGTACCAATGCGCTACTTGTCCGTACATCCATTAATAAAAACACAAGTATTTTAACAACAATGTCTATGGTTTTCAGTCCACGTGAAATTGTTTCAAAGACACCATTGGCATCGGGAGTGTCAAGGGGTTCAATACTAGCAACAGTAGTGATAGGTGTCTTACTATTAGGGTCTAAAAATCTCACCATGATGCATTCTTGGTCAATTACTGACTTATCAGTACTAGAGCCAGACAACACGGAATAAAATCGAGTTCTAGATAACTTTTCCCTCAGAGAGTCTTGGATGGAACTGGCAGTACTCGAAACAAAGTCTACGCATGCCTTGCGATTTAGATGATCATTGCCAAGCTCTCAGCCATTCTTTTTTTTTTTTTGATATCACAAACCATTTCGTAGTCTGTGTATGGTTTACATTTTTTGCCACACCATATGCAGTATTAAACATTTTAAACCGGTCAATTTGGCCCTTTTTGTAATGGTTTACTGTTTTTTCCATGTCACCCTTGAACGGTTTGTTTGTATGTTTGAGTTGTTCGCGTTCATGCTTTAAAACACAGGTGATATGTTTGGCACTTTTGTCATGGGCAATAATCTATCCTTTCTAGTTATGACAGTACCAGTGAATAGAGGACTTTTTTGAACTGCCAAAGAAGAGAATTTGCGAAACGTTTTGCACATTGCGGTTCCATCATAGTTAACTCGCAACCACGAAAACCCATTGAGCCAACTTGTTTGAAAGACTCTTTGCCGTTTAGCCTTATCATATTTCCGATCATTATCAATTTTAGATTTCTAAGGGGGGACAGGATTGTTCTGATTTTCGTCAGTTTTTCTAGTAGTCGACGATGATTTGATGAGAAAGCGATCCATCGTCTCAGTTCGTCTGCAATTTTCACTAGCGATAACGCATGACAAAATTCAGGCAGACAACCCAGTTGGCCCTTTTGCCGACTGACCGTTCCAAGGCGGTAACTGATGGTTTTTCTTTTTGTGTGTTATGTCTCGTCTCTGTGTTTTTTGTCACATTTACATTTACCTTGTTTGCCTTTGTCTACTGGTGGATAAAAAATTAAATATCTGTGAAAATTTTGATAGGACCTTTTCTTATTTACCTATTCAAAATCGCAACGTGAAAGTCGCATTAGAGTAGCGCCCCTTTGTAATTTCCGTAAACAGAATAAGTGCGATATTTAGACGCTATCTTTTTATGTCAGCTTACCTGTTTACGATTTCGGCTGCGACGTTTTGGGAAATAAAAGTTATTTTTGGGAATTTCAACACTTACAAATTGGATTTTTTCACTTGTCCACGGACAAGCCAATTGAAAAAAGTAACTTGTCCGGGACAAGAAATGTACGACTCGGACAACTCGGACAATTGATTTCGCCACCCCTGCTCGTTACATAAAAACAATTTCGACACACTTTCTTTCGTGGCGTGTTTACGGAGGCCGCCATGTTTACGTCACATGATACCCTATCGTCACGTGATCCGTGCTCCTTGCTGGGGGCAGAGATTTAAGTGGGTCATTATCAAAAAATGGAGGGATTTATGTTCCCAAAGTTTTCCCCAAAATATTTTTTCAAAGATAAAAGTCTTTTCATTTTCTTTTTATTCTCATTTGTTCTGGTAACTATATCTATTAAGAATATATCAAGAAAACATGAATAACTCTGATAACTTTTCATAAAAATGATTTGAAAGGTCAAGACCCCCTCAAAATCTGCCTGTTGCAAAATTAAAATCTCTTTATTTATTTTTTTATACATGAAATATTCTTTAGTTTAAAGTTTATTTCTTATAATCTGTTAGTAACAATTGCTGCAGCAGACCAAGGCAGTTTTTTCCCCACAAATTACCCTTCCACGAAAAAGTTTAAGCATTGAGAAAGTCTGTTTCAAATTCCATGTCAGTGATGTTACTTTTTTATTTTTGCTGTTGCTTTTGAGTTGTCTTTCTTGGTACAATAAAGCATGCAATAGATTCTCCCAAGGCACTTCCTGTGTGTGGCAGACGCTAAAAGAACATTTGGAAAAAAATGAAGATTATGCCACAAACATCGAAAAAGGTGAGTCAAGAACATGCATACTTTTTTCCCGAGTCATTGATGTTACAAGGTTTTCATACATAAACAATCACTTTTGCTAAAACTGAAAACTAATGTAAATACAAGCAAGGTTCACATGTAGCAGAAATGAACTTCCTGTTTCTCAGGGAGCAGTTAATTGTGCCATTAAGTGGTTCTTTTAAACTTTTAAACATGTGGTAAGTAAATTAGATTCTTCTGCTATGCTGATGTTTGTTAACTGTCAAATTATTTTGTAGATTATATGGAGAAATAAATAATATTTAACATAATCCTACCTTGTGATGTGTTCAAACAGTTTTATGAAAAGTAAAATTTAAGAAATTGACTACCACTAAGAAAGCAATACTAAAACAGACTGAAAATTCAAAATCTTTTAATAATATTTAATCTTTCTCAAAGGACTGTAAATATCTGATATTTCCTCTCTGCCTTCCTGACAGCTGTGCTTCTGTTGTCTGGCCCTTAAAACATACAAAATTAGAACAAAAATATAAAAATCTAGTTATGTCCTATATTTATGTGACAGTTGTCACACAAAAAAATCTTTGCTGAGAAAATCCTATCTATAATTATTATTATGGTTTATTGTTATTAAAACCTTTTTGACAATACAATTAATGGTGGTATTCAAAAGTTTAGACTATTTTTTTTTCACAAACAACCAGATATATTATTGTATACTGAAAATATCCATGATGTTGAGGATTACTGATGTCCTCTAGCCAAGTGAAAAGTGAAGGACATCACTCCAATCATCATTACAAAAAACATGCATTTCCTACCTGAGAGACTGTATTTACTAATAATTAAGGCAGTTTCAAAATTTATCCTTACGTGGACTAAATAGTGAGTTTATGCACAAAAGTTGTGCCAAAATATATGTAAATTAGTTAGACAAAGTCGAATACAACCTTTAATATTTAAAAATCTGATATTTGTATTAATTTTATATATATATATTTTGACAACATATATATATATAATATAATAGAAATCGCGAAAGTCAATGTTGAAAAAAAAGTGGTATCAAAATTTTATTAACTACTGACTAACTTTGAATTCAAGTATAGTTGTATAATCTGAACGTTAAAAGCTTGATCCTAAGATGTGACCTTAAACAGTGGAAGTTCAATTTCTTGACAACGCTAAAAATGACGGTTATAAAACACTAGTCTCAGAATAAAATTATTGGGTTTAATTGATATGTCAGGGTTCATGGCATGAAACTACAGAAAAGGCAGCACTATATTTGTTTCAAATTATTCATTGAAAACAAGAGTAACGGAAGTGGCAGGTTTGATTCTATAAATGATTCTATTTCATTAATGATAAAAAATAATAGATTAGAGCCATCCCCTTCTGACCACTACAGACCGCTAAGTAAAAATAAATAAATAAATAAATAAATAAATAAATAAATAAATAGGATTGTTTAGAGTTTTTATTATTCATTACTTTTAATTGATGTTAAAATTCATTTTGAAATTTTATACTAACAATAATTACAACCTTAAAAATACGCTGAACAGCATTTACATTTTAAAGGTAACTGGTAGATATCACCTAGGCAACGGCGGTTGATGACGCCACCCTATCTTCAGAAGAAAAGCCAAACTCCCCGCAGTGATTACTTCCCTTGACAGTCCCCGCAGTGATTACTTCCCTTGACAGTACATTATATCACTGCCACCAGCAAGTCATTTACAGGCGGATATTTTGTTTGTTTGTTGTTGTTTTTTTTCTGGACTTATCTCCTCAAAATATAGTATCTTTCCTTTAAAAATATTTATTTATCATATTAAAAATAAAAAATAACTTAAAATATGAAAAAATATGAAATTCAATCTCCTCACAGCGATTACGTCATGCTACTTAAATAATAATATAATGTACTGTCAAGGGAAGTAATCACTGCGGGGAGTTTGTATGAAATTATGAAAGTCATATTTCACCGTACTGTACAGAATACAACTAATTTTATTTATTAAAATCCCGTCTTTGTAATCAGCTACATTAGAATGCCGCTTTTTCTCGTTACATAAAAAACAATTTCGACACACTTTCTTTCGTGGCGTGTTTACGGAGGTCGCCATGTTTACGTCACGTGATACCCTATCGTCACGTGATCCGTGCTCCTTGCTGGGGGCAGAGATTTAAACTTGTAGCAACGCGTGACGTAATCGCTGTGAGGAGATTGAAGAAAAGCTTGACTCCAAGGCGGTAACTGTCGGGTTTGCTATTTTCCTTAAATGACTCATCACAAGTTTGTTCTTACTTTTCGCTTGGCTTACACGTGAAATACCTTTATTCTGTGCCTTTTCGGAGTTTGGTATATGTTGCAATACTCATAGGACTTTGTCATATATTCTTATTCAAGTTTGAGGAAAAAAAACAACAGGGCCATTGAGGCGAAATGGCTTTACAAAGACTGCTGCGCCTTTTTCTTGCATGCCTGAAACACCATGATAATGTACATCCGGGTCACTTGCTAGTGACGCCACGTGGTGCTACCAACGTGCCGACAGAGAACTCAACCACCCCGACAAGAACCTGGAGTTTTCAAGGGGTCTAACCTAAAGTGCGGAGATCGGTTCGAAATGATTTATAAGAATTTTAGATCATGTTTCTGTGCTTCGAACCTGAAAAACACAACATAAGGTACCCTATTGCTCTAAAGCACTCAATATCAGTCTGCAAACACTGCAGAGTTGGGACCCCTGTGTCACTATCCCTTTAATAACTTTTAAACGACAGCACGGACAGACAAAATCAGACCAGCAACAGGTGTCTTAAACTTACCGTTAGGTGGTTATCGCATATACAATACAAAAAATACACGAAAATGTACTTACTTTACATAATTTATAGTCCAAATTTGACAAAATCCGTTGTATATGCCGCCATTGGCACCGCTCTCCATGAAATCATCGACTTAAAGCTCCGATCTCCGCACTTTAGGTTAGACCCCTTGGTTTTGCTGACCCTGCCATCGTGAAGTGTACTGTGTCAGATGTATCCAAACATTTCACTGGTAACGCCATTAACAGAGGTTATTAAATTTACTGAGCTGTTGTAGATTTTGTTAAAATGTATGCACATTATCTTTTTATACCCCCACCACAAAATGGGGGGGGGGGGGGGGCGCTATAATGGATTCGCTTTGTCCGTCCGTCCGTCTCCATTATCATGTCCGCTCTATAAATCCTATACAAATTGAAGGATTTTCTTCAAACTTGGCTGAAATGTACACCTCAACAAGGGATGTGCAGAACCCATGTTGCCCATGTGTCAGCTTAAGGTCAAGGTCACAATTGAAGGTCAAATATCAAACAATAAAATATTAGACATTATGTCGTGTCCGCTCTGTAAGTCCTACACTAATTGATATCCAAATGTTCACCTCAACAAGGGGATGTGCAGAACCCATGTTACTCTTTAGCCGGCTTAAGGTCAAGGTCACTCTTGTAGGTCAAAAATTGACTTAGAAAATATTCTTAAATTTAAACATGTATTTGAATATTTCTGAAACTAGAAAAAGTATTTGCTTGAAACTTAAAATATATATGAAGTGTCACAATTAGGATATGCAGGTCAAGTTTCATAACTCTGTATTGCATTTTGACAAAGTTATCCCCCTTTTAAGTATTCAAATTTACATACAATCAAGTATTAGACAATATGTCGTGTCCGCTCTATAAATCCTATACTAATGGAAGAATTTTCTTCAAACATTTAATTCAAATGTTCAACTCAACAAGGTTATGTGCAGAACCCATGTTACCTTTGTGCCGGCTTAAGGTCAAGGTCACACTTGTCAAGGTCAAAATTGACTTAGAAAATGTTCTTAAATTTTAACATGTACTTTAATATTTCTGAAATAAGCACAGGTATTTGCTTGAAACTTAAAAGATATATGACGTATCACAAGTAAGATATGCAGGTCAAGTTTCATAACTCTGTATTGCATTTTGACAAAGTTATGTCCCTTTGTAAGTCGTTTACAATTTACTTACAATCAATACTAGACAATATGTCAGGTCCGCTCTATAAATTCTATACTAATGGAAGGATTTTCTTCAAACTTGACTCAAATGTTCACCCCAACTGGTCAATGTGCAGAACCCATCTTACCCTTGTACCAGCTTTGTCATGGACATTGGTGGGGGTATAAATCGCATTCAGCGACAGTTCTAGTTTATTTAGGAATTGTTTGCATTTTTTTCTTGTTCTTGTATTTTGTCATAACTAATTAATGAACTTATGTGAAAGTTTTTGTTCAGTCAGAAGATTGCTTTTGAAATCTTCACATGAAGTGTATTCAGTTACATACAGGTCTACGTGTATCTAATTATAATTTTATATTGTCATGACGGACAATAACAAACGGGCAATGTATGCCCTAAATGTCTCCATGGTCTGAAAGTCCAAGCGTTCAGTATGCTTTTGAATCTCATTACAAGGCTAATTGGACACAGCCGTGACTGTGGCATCTAATGATCAAACGTTACTTTTAGTGAGCACCTGCACAAATTTACGCATCCATATTTCTGTGCAGACAAATATCTAGATAAACTTCCATAAATATTCGGCAAAAAGAATACACCCTTTTAGGATGTCCAGAGGGTTGTCCACCGTCACCTACGTTCTTGACTTCACAAACCCATAGCCGAATTCAAGCAAACAAACATTCTAAGTGTTGTTAAATGTGACATATGGGGTGTTCACGAGATTTCTTTTAGATTTTAGCTAGTGGTCTACTTTGAGCCCACTTGATTCATTTGCGAATTTATCCAAGATTTCCTGCAGACAAATGTTCTAACCAAGCTTGATGGAAATTAGACTCTAAAGCAATAAAATTCTAGATTATGAATTCAAAATCGAAGAAATCGATGCAACGAAACAGTTCTGTTTTTGACCAACTTCCCGCTATAAACACCTTCACATATTCAGCAATATTTTGGCGACTTTCATTTCGGTTCAGTTCCTTTCTTTAATTAATTTTTCATGTCAATCGATGTTCGTGTTATACACGCTGATAAAATTTCTACTTATACCCCGGAAGTTTAAATCAACGCATTCGGAGAGTACTCAAGGGCAGACAACTTTTGAAATTATCCATTACTAATATTAAGAATCTCGAAATAGCACAGATTATTGTATTGCTTAAATATGTTAAAACCAAGAATTAAGTTAATACATTTGCATCATCACAGGTGTTTCTTCTACTTTTGATAAAAACCAGTGTACATGTATATTAAAAATACAACATCATTATTATCAATAAAGTTTATGACTAAATGGGATTTTTCCCGAAGTATTAGAAACACATCTAAAGGGACAAAGAGCTCGAATGGAAAGCTACTTAATTGCCAATACAGACGAACATATATAACTTTTGGGTAAAAATTGTTTTAATTGTTCTTGTTCATAATTTGAAAAGGCTGTATGTTTGGCAATTGTGTTTAAGTTGAAGAATGGATGTTCTTTATCGGGCACGAATGAACAGGAAAGAATGCTATGTACAGTTTCATACATTCAATCATAATTTCAAATGTTTTATACAAGTATGTGAACACTTTTCATATTCGAAAGTCATTTTAAAAATAAGTTTAAAAGCGTTGGCCAGACTATTTATTATGTGTTTATTTTCAAAGGGATTTTTCATATTTTTTATTCATAAATATTTCGTATTAAACGATCAACACTAAATTAACTTAAATTTTAACTTCCCTATACAGAAACTGCAGTATAACGATGCCAACACCTGACAACATTAACTCTCTGTATGACCAGAGAGACTTCAACAACGTGGAGGCGCAATTCCATGAGTTGTACTTCTATATCGACAACATGACCAAGGCAATGCACAAGACCAAGGCCACCTAAACTAAAGAAAACAAAATTGGCTCTGGTGGAAAATTATGCGAAGAAACTTCATGCCATGATCGACGGTCTCTATCAATCAACTAGAGATGCTGTCAAAGCAGTATACGAAGAGGAAGAGGCTTCTCTGAAAGGAGACCTAGATGACCTTTAGAGACTGGACAAAGAGGTTTAGGATATTCTAATGAAAATAAACCAATGTGAAACAAACAAAGCACCACAATGGTTTATCTGAGTGCACAAGAGTAAGTAGGCATTGAAGTGAGGATCGTTCCGTTGCTTATAGTAATGATCACCCAGAAAAGAATGAAGATTGTGCCATGTGTTCGTTTTGTTAGTGCTTATTCTGGCTTGACCATCTCTGTTCTGACATTGCATTTGACAACGGTCAGGTGTTTAATTCAAACAATGCAAATAATGTATATTCATGACATGCAAGGCCTTGCTCAACATCAATTATTTGCAAGAAGTCACACTCTTCACAACCATAAAACACATGACTTTTCACCAGTTCTGAAGCTATTGCCAATCACTGATACAAAGTAGGGACTTCTGGGTATATGTAAATCAGGAACTTGGCATTCAATCGTATTTGTAAGCAGTAAATGCACCAATCAATGCCAAGGGGTTTGTGTCAGTGACAGCAGCTTTATGTTCGTGTGTAAGTACCAATCCCATAATGTGGTCCTGCAGGACAAGAACGGTAGATTTATATCAGATATCTTGGAACAAAAAAGATGGCGTGTTCTTTCCAACCTCAGTCAGCTTTGATTAAGCTAATCAAGCATTGGTTTTCACACAGCATGCCTCAAACGATGTCCTCGTGGCTCATCAAGTTCTTTATGTCAACCGAGGTGAAGAGCCTGTGGTATAAAGTCTGTGTAGTAGTCCGTGGTATAGTCTACTGCTTAGTGACCACGGTGTAGTCTACGGTGTAGACTTTAAAAAAATCATTTTCGTCCATTAGCTTACCAGTAAGTTACTTAAATTCATTATTGAGAAAAATAACCACTGTTCAGTCTCACTTGCAATTTTCCCCTTGACCGTGAGGTAATGTAAACTACAACACATATTTAATATATATATATATATTTGTTAATGAACATTTATTAATTGCACCTCTCATAGTTCTTTGCATACTAGTAGAGTAAATCATGGGCATCATGAGTTTGCTATAGACTTAAAATAACTAACATCTACACTTGAAACCAAGATCATTTGTACAAAGCTACTATACATTAACTCCAAACTGGTAATTTTAATAAAGTATATACAGATAAAAAATAGTTGCTTGTGTGAGTATCCTTAAAGTTTCACTCTTGCACTCTCTCTCATACCCAGAGAATTCTCAAGCAAATATGAAAGAACATTACAAACAGGTGTTTTTGTTGAAAGTGGTCTCTATTTTCTACAGACCGTAGTTTATGGGGAATGCCTGTATTATATAAAGTACAAATATTTTCTTGTTTGCCCATAAATGACATTGCCATCATCGACAGACATTGTAATGCCTTGTGTGATCTGTAGACAGTTCTTTTGATGAATAAAGCAATTTATCATCAATATAAACCTTACATGTTAGGCCAATCCTGAAATAAATAAACAAAATGTTAACAAACTCCCATGAAACAAAGTAATTGGATAAAAAAACAAGAAGCACTTGGCACAGATGACTGGCTGAAACAGATATTGATCCTTCCTAAGGCCAGAAAACTTTATAAAGCATGCATGCACCAATCCTTATTGGCAAGATTTAAACAGCATTGACTGCTTTAGATATGGACATAGGTTAAAGTCATACAAAATTATCCATTTTTTATTTTACTTTTTACTTTTGATTACTTTTTTTTATTGTTCTTCCTTTTTACTTTACTATATTATGTTTAGCTCTTAACTGTTTTGAATTTTTTTTTTTAATATTATGTTTAAATCGCAAACCATTCACAACTGTTATTAAGAAGGTAAAACAAGGTATCTGCAAGTGTTATTATGACTTTCATGTATTAAAAGTGCAAACTGTTTTTTCAATACAAATGTTTAATTACATCATACATTACAATGTCTTTTTGCCAGTAGATCTTCTTATATATGTGTAAGTTCACACTCATGCCAAGTAAATTGTTTGTCCCTTTTCATATTTTTCTCAATGACATCAAGTCGGAACACATAACAAGCCTTAATGAAACTACTTCATTAAATGAGTCATTTAGTGAGTAAAAAAGAGGTTATTTTTTTTAATTAGTTTTCTTGAATGGTGAAAAGTCAAATCAGTTAATAAATAAATGTTTTATTCTTAACTTCAGAATACAAAACAAAATGAAATAAATGTTTGTACAAGACACACTGACTCATGCTGTTTAACTGTTTATTAATAAGCATAATAACTTTTTTTGCAATACATAAACTGTACATCAAGTCATCAGCATATATATTTAACTTAAAATCTTATTTTAAAAACAAACACTGTTTCCTAATGACAACCAGTACATGCTATTGTCAGGTCCGTTTTTAATTGTAGTTCTTCCAATTTGCCATGTAACTCGTGAGACCCATTTTCATCAAGACATTTATGTTCTCGACTCCAAAATGTTTCTCGTTTTCTTTTAAAGCTGTCACCAACTGTCCGTATATCTTCCACTCCTGCCTCTTCTCCAAGCTCACAATAGTCTGTTTTCTCTGCCTCATTGACCAGTCTACAGAGAGCATGTGACAGGAAATTGACTTCCTGTTGCATTGTGGGAAGGCAGGTGCTCGCCAAGTCATGTGACATCATGTGCTCTCTTGGCAAGATGATAATTGGCTCCGGCAATGTGGCATACAGATGGTGGACAAGTCGAAACAGGTCATTTGTATTGCTGTATCTAAAAATGTAAGAAATATTTAAACAATAAATGAATCCAAGGACATAGAATGTATTTTACTAGTTCTTGAATTATTGCTACCGATATTTTATATACTTGTATGTTGTACTGATTTCTAGATCCAAACGATATATTCATACTGAATCGTGGATCAGTTCGGTATATATTCATAGTGGTACTACCTATAAATCCTCAATCACTTGTTAATATTTGCTTTGAATTTCTAGATTATCCTGGAATATTTGTATTAGATCTTAGATCATAAAGCTGTGCTATATTGGGCTTCAAAACTATAGAAATATGAATCCTGTATCCAACCTTGTGTAGACCAGCAGGTCTTGGCAGCTTTCTGAGGTTGCTGGTTTGAGCTGCAGCTGGATGTGTTGCAATGCATGATGGGAACAGGCATAGCAGTTCAGCCACTGATTCCACACAAGGCCACATCTGTCTGTCAATAATGTTGGTAGGTGGAGCAAAATGGAAGGGGTGGCTTTGATGACCAGAGGGGTTACCTGTTGAATGTGTTGCCAAGAGACCAGGTCTCTCTGTATCTCTAGAAAAAAACATTTTCCCTTTTTATTTTTCTATTTACTCAATGCAATATTCCATAAAAAGACAGTTTAATTATGCTTTACGACTAACTTAGTTTATAAACTATGATCAATGCCATTATTTATTTCTTAAAAGATAAGAAAACTATAAACAATAGTCAGAAAATAAATTCTGTATTTCACATCCCTCCATTATTACAAAAAACTATTTGTACTGGTAATGCAATTGTAAATAAAGAAAGGCTAAATTCTGACAAATTAGTGGTTTTCATTTTAAATTATAATGCATTTGTACAGTCATTTTATTGAGTTTACCTTTCTTTCCTTTGGTTCCAGGGCTTTCTCCTGTAGATAAATGCAATGTATACTTGTCTGAAATAATGTCCCTTACTGAGATATTTATTTGACCTACAAATGCTGAATTTATCACAGAATTTGTATTCTTTAACTTAGCACCTTCACAGAATTCATTTACATCTGTCCGGATTTTCTTTGGCAGAATACTCTCCAGGAATGGAGTATCAGAAGTTAGTGGAGTTAGATACTGATAACAGAATAGTATTTGGATTGAGCATTGAGAGGATGTGTTAAAACTTGGAAGAGTTGTAACACAGGTAATGGTGTGTTCAGATGCTGATGCTGGGAATTGGTGACTTGTCCCTGACGGAGATGAGGCATTAAGTTGAGGTCCAGTAGAATGGTTTACTGGATGAGACCCAACAGTGGGATGGTCTGCTTGTAAGGTAGTACCAGATATATGCTTGGTATTTGCAGAGATGGTGACAGGTCTTGAACGACCCTCAATAGATCCAGACTGGTGAGCAGAAACAAGGTCTAGCCAGACTTTCATTGGCCTGAAAATACAGTTTCAAATGATAGAGTAATCTTTATGACAATTGGCTTTTAGTGTTAGAAACTTAACCAAACTCTTTTTTTATCACCTAAGAGCAAGGAACTATATGCAGATATATGTCACTAAATAAAAATGATAAAAAAACAACAACAAAAAATCTAGCTTTAATGCCCTACCTTGCTTCCTTGGTCACAAAGTCTAGCCCAATACACCAGCTGTCACAATAGGTTCTCTGCCACAATGCGTCCACAGTTACAGGACAACTCTGTGAAAAATCATCCAGTGATTGCCTCCCTTGGTTGAGATGACTGCCCAATGACTGTCCTTGTTTAGATGCTTCCTTGTTTGAATTCCCACAGGCAAGTGGAACCAGTCCAGTCTGTTTTTAGCAGAAAAAAATGTAGTGTAGTGTATGTTTTTTGTTTGTTGTTTTAAAATGTATATGCACATGTTCTATCCTGATGCAAGTCATTAACTCCCCAGCACTTAGTTCCATACAGTGTATGTTCCAGCCCAAGTACCGATAAAGGTTAAGATATTCATCTGATGCAGTGTATCAGCTGTAGGTTAGTGTTTTATTCTTATTAACAATTGATTAACCCATATTATGTTGAAGCAACACGCATAAAATATATATCAACGTAATGAAGACCAAGATCAAGAGGATGGTGTATCCTTCGGTGAGATGGATGGATATATGTATTCTTAGTATGCTTATGGCTCTATCTTAAAGCCAATTTATTTTGGGCCTCTTACAGAATGATGCAGCACATGTGCATCAGTATTGCGTCACTTTCAATGTCATGGAATTTTAACATAAAGAGGGTAGATATGTATTGTTAGTACATACTTTATATCCTGATGAATACATATAAAATAACAAATTAACACAATTAGGGCAATACTTTTTTTTCCCTTCCTTTTTTTCTTCTTTTGTTACATCACACCATCAAAACATGTTTAGTATGGAGATGTCTAGCTAATTATTAGTGTAGGAAGACCCCAGACATGAGCCTGGGTAAAACCACAGTTGTTCTACCATGCAAATAATATTTTTCAGATTTTTTCTAGAAATTAGTGAAAAGAAACGAAACAGATCTATACATTTAACAATGCTTTATGTAGTAAAACAAAAATAGATAAATACTTGGATGGTTTTGGGGCTGTCATTGATTCTACTTTGTGTATATCAACAATCTATATACCTGGAGACCAATATTGATGAAATATCAATATTGCAATACATAGTATTTATATTACCAAAATATCACATCTTAAAGACATTAAAACTAAATGAAAAAAAAAATACAACCAATGGGACATTCAATGATATTTAAAATAAAAATACATAGCAGATAAAGCATATGCATGTTAAAGTTTACAAAACAATTTAAATAATCATTGATTTTTATGTAGTTTCTTCTTTAATTACATAAAATCGAAGCAACTGTAGAAAAATGTGATATATTATAAAGAATAAGAATGTAACATGAAATAAGGTTACTTATGTCACATGCTTACCATTCGAAAACGTGTGTCTAAGAGGCTGCTAGAACCTATATGATGTTTTCCAATCAACTGTTTCAGAAACTCGTTTCTCTCATGACCTTGTTTAGTTCTGCTGGCCAAGTCAAGCTGCCTTTTCTGTACATAAAACCAAAGCAAACAAATAATTAGTAAATTAAAAGCCATTTTTCCATTAACCAACTTAATGGTTATGTTAACTTGTTGTTCTTTTTCTTCTGTAAGTTTGTAAATAGTGTTTAAAGGTGGTATCCAACAGTTTGGACTAAAGAGTTGTTCTCTCAAATAACCAAATAAGTCATTGTTACCTGAAAAGGTCCTTAAAAATGCTGTTCACTGACGTCCTAGATCTGTGTGAACAGTGAAGCATGAATCTCCACTCGTCATTGTAAACAGGTATTTAATTTCTGAGCCATGCCGCAGAGATAGCTATTTTTAAACTAAAAAAACCAACATGTGACAAGTTACTTTTGAGATCACATTATATTGTCATCTGGGTAGTCTGTTCTGACGTCGATATCTATTTTCAGCAGAGATCACTATCATGCTTGTTTATAGATTGAACATTAAGAGTGATTTTTTGTTGCAATATGTACTGTCTAACAATATAGGTATTTGAAATCATTTTTACTAAGACTATAATAGGAGTTTATGCAGAAATTATGCCTAAATTCCCCTAAACCGTGGAAATATTGTTACATGTATTTGATAAAGGCAAACTGATGGATAACATTTTTAAAGTAATGTAATCCTGACTAACCAGTAACTCTAATTGCCACATAAGTAAAACATAAACAAAGCAGCTATACCATAACCATGTTTGTATTTACTGTGTTAGCAGTGACTTCCAGAGTTACTGCTTCATACAGGAAGCTACTAACCAACCCATTTACCGGTAAGACTATAGAAAGTAGTTTTTGTTTTTAAAATACATCGCAGCAACCAATAATGATCATTATAGCGATGTTTAGCTATTTTGGTGGGAGAAGTCAAAAGAGAAATGTCTGGGTATAACCACCAGCATGCCCAAGTCAGCTGGAAGACCTTAGGAATTAAGTCTCTTGCCCTCAATAGACTTGAATCCACGTGGTGAGAAGCTAAGCAGTCAGAGGAGTAAGTAAGTATGTCTAGCCTATGTAAACAAGATGATAAAAAATGCAATACAAAATGAACTTTGGCTTTATGAATAAGTCACACTCCAGAGTATGTAGAATCAATGCGCTCAGAAGCCAAGTTTAGATGGTGTATGTTTGACCCTATATGTGATAAAAGGTGAGAAAACAATGGTCACAATGTTTCTGCAGTAAATCAATTGTACAACGCATCGAAAAACTGGGAAGCAGACAAGTCTTCAGCTGGAAATAAACCTCTTGTGAAATATAGATTATACATTGGGAGAAAAGTTACATCAGAGTCACTAAAATTTGATAATAGAAGCCATTTAATTAAATATTAAATACTTTCTATATGATTTTGCACTTAAACTTAAGTAACGTCTAAAATTAAATGCTCATATATGCTAAAGAAGTTAACTTATACCTCTTACACGCTTGTGATCTGAGTCTAAAAATCCCTAGTGTGCCATTCCTCTCTCCGAACACGTGCAGTAGTTTTAGACTGAGACACTGATATGATGCAACCGACCTATATTATTACAAAGCCTTGCAGAGAGGCCCCGCACGCAATATTGCAAATATCTCAGCCTTATTGATTATGCATAATCAGTGGAACACTTGTTCTGATAGCAGTTTTGATAGCTAATCTTTTCTAGGCATGAATAACTGTATGCGAGTAATGGAGTTCATGCAGGGTCAATCCAGTTGGCTTCGGAATCCAGCTTTCTTGTGACTTGCACAAGCAACACCACCCCAAAACTGCATCCGGTGAAATGCTACATGTGATGTATAACTTAAAATAAATTCTAGGAACGGTCTTTAATAAAAAAGTTTACCAATGCTGAAGAAATGTTCATGTCAACAGAGATCATGACAATAGTTCCTTTCTTTTCTCCTGAAAACTGAACTAAAGATGAGGTCCTTATAAACGGTTATTTTCCCTATGC
Organism: Sinonovacula constricta; assembly: GCA_007844125.1. NCBI lineage: Eukaryota > Metazoa > Mollusca > Bivalvia > Cardiida > Solecurtidae > Sinonovacula > Sinonovacula constricta. Next base: position 71,868,789 of record CM017558.1, read on the forward strand.
AAAGCCCTTGTAACTTCTGTTCATCTAAGGTTTGCAAATATCCATTGTAATAGTAATACATTCTTTCAAAACTTAAAAAGGAAATAAGACTTTTTTTTCACTTATAGGGGCTATCATTTAAAGGGACATTTTAACATTTCTCACTTTTCAACCTAAGAGTAAGTTTTATGAGTACACAAAAGTGCATCAGTTTCAACAAATGCTGTAGTCGGATGACAAAATTGCGCTATGACGCGATGATGTCACACATATTTTTGAACATTTAAAATTTCCATGCTCAGTCCAATTAAGCATTGCTTCCATTTTTAACAGTATTGTGTTAGAAAATAGAACGTGTGACACTGATTGGGCATGACCTCCGCCATTCAAATCAAGGTATTACAGTTTGTAATGGTTACCTTATTATACCAGTAGGCGGAGCATGAAATTATCATCTCGACCAATGAACACTCGATATGCTCGATGATGGGCAGTGATCTGTTCTGATTAGCTGCACATACACATGCAGGTGCTGGTGGCTTGCAGTAGGTAATATTGAGCGATCAAATGATCGGCTGGTAGCTAGCTCTTTAAGAGGAGTGAGATTAGGTCTTTCAGCAAACTCAAATTGGGAGAATTGATGTGCTCATCGTGAGACAGACCCTTGATATCGGGAGTCTCTCGGGGAAATCGTGAAAGATCACATGTCTGCTTACCTGCAGCTTACGGGTCAAAGCCTTTGAAACTGTCAATAAACTGGCAGTGACACTGTCAGATGTTGTACTGGTGGACTTAGCTGGGAGCCCTGAAATATAAACATAACTAAAGTCATCCAAACATACATCATTTATACATGGTGAAACTATTTTTTCTTTTTTGTTAGGAAAAAAGCAATTTTGTTGACTTAATTTCAAGATCATTAGCATGGACAGCCTGTTTTTCAACATGTTTCTTGACAAGTAAGTATTATAAGCATTAACATAATTAAACTGATGATAAATATATTGTTTTTAAAAACAAACTGAAACATAAATGGCCGGTACTTATAATTATAAGACACCTTACACCAAAAAAAACTGCAACAGATGGCAGAGGTTGCTTAATGGCAAACACTTTCATGTGGGGATGGCCTCCCTACATGTATAAAAATAAAAATACCTTCACTTGAGAGTAGATGGACCTGATCACATTCTGAGACCAGCAATGGTGTTTGTGGAAGAGAGTCACCATAGAGCAACAACAGCTGTTGACCACCAGTATTCAGGAAATCTCCACAAAGAACCTGGTTCACACCGGGTACACATTTCTTGACCTTTTGTAGAAGCAAAAATCTGTTCAAGATGCTGTTATGATGCTACTACTTTAAGTGAATGATGGTATTACAACAGGTGCCACTGCTAATAAGTGCAGGATCTATTATGGTAGCAATTATGTATTGAACTGTTATGGTATACAAATTATCAAGTTGATGATGGAGACTTACAAAAACATAAGAAATCACTTCTAGCATTCCAGTAAAACATGCTCATAATGTTTCATATTTTCTGTTTTTTTTATTTATTTCACATTACTTCCATATATTGTCATTGAAAATACCACGAGTATTGTCATGCAAACTTTATAAAATTACTTAAATTTTAATATCAGTGTTACATTTATTCCTACACTAACCTAACATATAGACATGAACAAAAAAGTGATGTTGATGTGGGATACAACACAAACGTAAAAAAAAAAACACTTAACCATCTGCAACAACAGTCAATGCCATACCTGAAGACTTCCACTCAACAGAAATATTGACTTGTCAGCTCTGCAAATGATGTGCCTCTCACAAACAACTATAGGTGCTTTATATAATGCTAGAGAAGTAACTCTTTGTGCTTTGTCTAATTGTTCACAACTGCATATGAATCCATTTTCTAGCCCTACAACGAAACCTTGTGATGTTCCAATGAATATGTTTGAACATATAAGATTGTTCTCATCAAAAACAAGTTTCTGAACACACAAGGTTGTTAATGAGCTTGAGTATTCCTGTGGTATAAACAATGGAACTTTCCAGTTTGCTGAAAACCTCTTCATGATGTTGAATAACAACAACCTCAGAATTGTGATCTGAGCATGGGCAATTATTACTGACTACAAGAAAAAGTAGACATCTGTTCCTCTGGTAATGAGTGCACATCAGTTGAGAATTTAATGTATGCACATCTAATGTTTTTCCACAATTCTTACAGGGACTATCTTTTATGCTGTATGAATATTCTTGAAGAGTTGATCCGGCTGTATTGCGGAAAAGTTTGAGAATTTTGCTATCAGTCACTATAACAACGCTGGGCCCATCTGTGAGATAGGAAGTATGTAGCTCTTGTTGCCCGACACAGCGCTGAGTGAATTTCTTTAAGAATTTGAACCTTGATTCTTGAAAACATGGAGAAATAATGTAACATGTATAGTCTATTGAAGTTTGATTTCTCCCCAACACAATAAGGATGCATACAATTTTCTGTCCTGTCAGAAATTCCTCCACATCATTCACATGTAGTATTTCTACTTTCTGTTTAAAAGAGAGAGATACAGATCCAGAAAAATTAAAAGAACTTCTAATTTTGTCAAATGTATACCTTCTAGCGAAAATTTCATTCGTGACGTTTATTTCAACGATATGATTATTTTGAGCAATTCTATATGGACCCATTTTAAGATAAGATTATGACAATCAGAACATTTTTATGGGGGCCGCCATAACCGCCAACCATAATTTCACGGTATTACTATTCATACGCGTACACCGTTTTCAGAAGGAGGCTGATTGACAGAAACGGAAAAATAAAGTAAAAGGAGTAGGAGATGGCTTAACCGTAAACAACACACGTTAATTATGTAAGACAATACATTCATTATTTCGTTGCCTCTTGCTCTTTGCCAATTACACTTTCTATTGCTTCTTTATATCTGGATTACGATGTTTGTTAACGAAAAACATTGACAGTTTAGTTGGGTGGTGACAACTAAAATTCATCAAGACTGACAGGAGAAGTGCAAATTTTCCAAATTCCACTGACATTTTCACATGACAGGCTAGTTCGTCGTAAAATCAGTACATCTCAATTTTTTACTAGCTTATTTGTGCTGTGGTGTATATTTTAGGTGTGTTCCATACAATTGTGACAAGCCAAAAAATTTGGTAGAGCGTCGGCTTGCGGATCGGGAGGTCGTGGGTTCGAACCCCGGCCGGGTCTTACCAAAGACTTTAAAGTTGGTAGTAGTGGCTTCCCTCCTAACGCTCGGGGCTAAGGGGACAGCATTACGCCTGACTCGTCGGTGTCAGTATAATGGACCGGCCGGGTTCAGTCCCTGGGCACCTCATAAGTGCCCCTGTGCTATAATGATAGAAATGTCGCTGCGCAGTATCGGCAAAAATGCCGGCTAATCCCAATCCCAATCCCAAAAAATTTGGTCAGACGGAAAGAAATCCATCAGACGGACTGAAAAATAAATATCCTAGCGTCACTAGTTTCGACGCCCTTAAGCCATTTATATACTTTCTTGCAAAGTTAAGAGTATTGAATTAGTAACTGACTATCATAAACATGTCAAGTACTCCCTTATTTATCAAGTAGTATCACTAAAGTAAATCTTAGAGGACACAATAATCCTGGCCCTAACGGGGATTCGAACCCGGTCCGCCAGATCAGTAGTCCAGGCACTCAACCACGTCGCTAAAGGGTTAACCCAACAGCAAGGCTGTTGGAAGTGCCTATATGCACTACACTCCTCCCCCTTTACTTTTTCTGGGCCCAAGCCCATCTCAGGACAGCCACACCAGGCTTCCGTTTACTTCTGACACCATTAAAGTAAATCTTAGAGGAGACAATAATCCTGGCCCTAACAGGGATTCGAACCCGGTCCGCCAGATCAGTAGTCCAGGCACTCAACCACGTCGCTAAAGGGTTAACCCCACAGCAAGGCTGTTGGAAGTGCCTATATGCACTACATCACTTTTTAACACTTGTATTTAACGTTTTGTTCCATGATACCGATTGTTTACAAATAGCATCGAGTCGCAATGATGTTTTGACAGACACTAGAAATGGCGCCTTTGATCTTCTGTTCTCATTTGTAATAATTTAACACTTAGGAAGAAGTAATTGCAGTGTACTTTTAGTCCTAGTGTTTTGCATACGGAATACCAATATGTGAATTTTAGAAAACAAAGGAAAATTGCATGTTTAATTGGGGTTCTTTTCATGTTGCAAATAAATGTTCAGCATTCATATGAAATCATTCTTTAAGAACTCATTGTGGACTCTTGACTACATCTCCCTTTCTGACTACTTTCACAGTTGTACAGAAGGCCAAATGACCCAGTGTTTACATGTATCGCATGCAACCCATTTAACAAATACCAGAGTCTTACTCAAGTGTACAGGCTCTAGTGTAAATAACCCACAAACACAACAAAATTTAGTTTGGAAACTTGTTCTGAAGTACCTGGCTGGGGGCTCTCAAGTACTCTAGACATTTTACCACTTTTGTTTTGGCTGGTCCTGATCTCATTGCTTCTGGGTCAACCATCCTACTTGTGTGTCACCAATGATTCAGGAAGACAAAAATCTCGGGCAATAGACTAGATTGGCATCCCATTGTCTCTTATTAGGTCCATGGCTTCTGAGATTGGCAGTATAACATGTACTTCTTAAGAGAAGAAAACAAAGATATCATATTGAACCTGCAATGTCTACCTTTATTTGGTACTTAGAAAGACAGCTTTACATGTTTCATTCAGAATTACAAATTCATCACAATAAGCATGTACGTCTTGCAAAACCAGTTCTCCTTGGTATAGTCTCATATTTTAAGCACATGACTTTCACGTAACTTATGGCATAATGAAATAGGCTTTCCTATAGAAGGATGCTTGGTATGCAGTTCATATAAATATCATTGATAGCAACATGCAGACTTTCAGTTATTATGGAAATAAGAGAAATTGGTGAAATAATATGACTTATTGGAATTTGAGGTATCCTTATCTGGAATCTCCAATTTGCCACATTCTTTTACCTAAAAAAAATTGTGTCACGAGAAGTTATGTCAAAGAAAATTCGTCATAGAGTTTGAAATGAAAATAAAAATAGCATCAAAATAGGTGAGCATCAATTTAGGTTACTGGATGATGAATTGTAAAGTACTTAGCTTTGGTCTACTTTATTTACATTCTAAACAACATAAAACTTTGCAAAATTTACCAGTTTTTATATTTCATGTCAAATTTTTGAGCATTAGTTAAATCAATAAATTGTATTTTAGCTGAACTTTTGCAGGAATAAAGATATAAAACTCAATTCATATTTTATCCATTTTTTTGTAGTAAAGTTTAACTTAATTTGCTCTGCCTCAGATAAGTGAGATTTCTGTGTATGTTGATGCAGTCCAGACGTTAACTTCAATATGTCTAGTGTTAATATGCTGGATGTTGATACAGTGTTGCAATCTGTTTTGTTGTCATTCACTCACCATGCCTACCAAAACGGACTCACCGGACATTGTAGCACAATTAGTAGAGCGTCGGCTCCAGGTATGGGAGGCCCCAGATTCGAAGCTGGGCCGCGACATACCAAAGTCATAAAAAAATGGTAGTTGTATTGCTAGCTCCCTTGCTACTGCTCAAGCAAATATAAAGCTAGTTCCACGACTGGTTGGCCTGGCATCAGGATAATGTGACTGGGTGTGATATCATGCCATCATGTGCATGCTATACACATTGAAGATAGCACTAGATCTCAAGATCTGCTTCAAGTGGTCACCGTCTCCAGATAACTGAAATACTGTTGGAGGGACCATAAACCCCACAAACAAAACTGACTATAAACTTCTTTACCAAAGTGTGTGGTCACAAAAGCCATACGAGTTTTATCAATATACTTTTTTTACAGGTCATCTTATACATTTTTCCCCTATTTCTTTTGTGGATGTACATGTATATGCATAAATGTATGTATTATTTATATGTATATATGTTTATATGTATTATTATGTATTATTTTATTTATCTGACAAAAAAACAACATGAAAAGTCCTTTCATTTATATACAGACGTTACAACAATAGCTGTGCTGCTGAAGTTTGCTTAATTTCGGTATACCTGTCACTGTATTTTGCAGCACATGCTGCACTGTGCATTGGTGTATTCATCATTATATTTCTTTCATCACATTCTAAAGCCAGTACTCCCATTTCAAAAAACAATAACATTTCCCTGGATTGTTTGTTTTTGAAATTTGAAAATGTTTTGCATGTTTCAGACATGTCACCATGGCAACATCCAGCCCTGACCCTCAGATGGTGGATGACACTGTGAAGCCAGGGGAATATGTACTACAATCACTGTTTCTGCAGTTCTGTCAGCTAGCTGAAGCAAAAATTGAAACAGTCCTCAAAGAAAGCTTGGTAAGTTAGGCTGAAGATACAGTGCCAAATATTTTTTCATGTATCTGACTGGTCATCTATCATCAAATGTTTTAACCTTTTTTTTAAGTTTTAAGACCAAAATAATTATTTATTATATTTGCTGATGATTTTTGCATCATTTATATTTATTATAATTTTAATAAGGGAATGTACGGTATATTAAACGTCATTCAGACTACATTGCCTGGTTAAGTATGTGTGTGTGTGTGTGTGTGTGTGTGTGTGTGTGTGTGTGTGTGTGTGTGTGTGTGTGTGTGTGTGTGTATATATATATATCAGTCACCTCACTCATCCTCACGTCACCCCACCTCTCAACACCCTACTCTACCACATCCCACATTACATACGCACATACATAAATATATATGAAAATGCTGATTGCAGGAGAGGCCTCTTACAAAGTCCTTACAAAGAGGAGATTGTCCCCATTTTGATCAAGTAAGTCAACCTTTCTGATTTTGAATACATTTGTGTTTTTTATTTAATTTGTTCTGTGGTATGTACATTTTTAGTTCACCTGAGCACAACATGCTTAAGGTGAGCTTTTCTGATACCGCTTCGTCTGACGTCATGTGGCATCAACATTTTAGCTTGTGAACACACTAGAAGCCCCATTTATGGCCCAAGCTTCACCAAACTTGATCAGAATGTTTGCCTGCTTGAAATCTTGGATAAGTTAATAACTGGGTCATGTGGGGTCAAAAAGTAGGTCACAAGTTCAAATCTTACACAAAGCTTGTGAACACACTAGAGGCCACATTTATAGGCCAGTCTTCATCAAACTTGGTCAGAATCTTTGTCTGCATGAAATCTTGGATTAGTTCGTTATTGGGTCACATGTGGTCAAAGATTAGGACACTAGGTCAAACTTTAGGAAAAACTTGTGAACACACTTGAGACCACATTTATAGCCCAATCTTCACCAAACTTGGTCAGAATGTTTTCCTGCATGAAATCTTGAATGAGTTCACAACTGGGTCATGTGTGGTCAATAAGTAGGTCACTAGGTCAAATCTTATTTTATTTATTTTGGTTTTACGGCACACTGACACACAAACAGGTCATACAGCGCCAAAAGGTCAAATATTAGAAAAAGCTTGTGAACACACTAGAGACCACATTTGTGGCCCAGTCTTCACCAAACTTGGTCAGAATGTTTGTCTGCATGATATCTTGGATGAGTTTGTTATTGGTTCACTTAGGGTCAAAAAGTAGGTCATTAGGCAAGGCTTTTTTTCGGCCGATTTTATAGCCGATATTCGGTCATGTTCCCAATGGCAAAACATATACTTTTTTCCCAATCAGAGAAGAAAAATTCCCAATCGAAAAAAAAAAAAATCCGACGAACAATAACGCAATCCGCGGTAGTTACGAACGTTTTAAACACGAACATTGAAATAATTCATTCGGAAACATTCCTTTTTATTCGTTGAATCGTTAAACGATCTCTGTTTCCAAAATTCCCAATTTCTGGCAAAACGACGTGAAAATTCCCAATTCCAGGGGTATGGGTCATATTCCCAAAATGGTGAAAAAAAGCCTTGTTAGGTAAAATGTTAGAAAAAGCTTGTGAACACACTAGAAGCTCCATTTATTGCCCAATCTGAACCAAATTTGATCAGAATGTTTGCCTGCATGAAATCTTGAATGAGTTCATAACCGGGTCATTTGGGATCAAAAGGTAGGTCACAAGTTCAATTTTTACACAAAGCTTTTGGACACACTAGAGGCTACATTTATAGGCCAATCTTCATCAAACTTGGTCAAAATGTTTGTCTGTGTAAAATCTTGGACGAGTTTGTTATTGGGTCACGTGGGGCTCAGAAAAGAGGTCACTAGGTCAAAAAAAAAGTATGTGAACACTGTAGAGGCCACATTTATAGCCCAATCTTCACCAAACTTGCTCAGATTGTTTGTCTGCATGAAATCTTGGATGAGTATATTATTGGGTCACATCGGTTAAAAAGTAGGTAACAAGGTCCCATTTTAGAAAAACCTTGTGGAAACGCTTCAGAGGCCACATTAATGGCCCAATCTTTACCAAACGTGGCCAGAATGTTTGCCATTATGAAATCTTACATATGTTTTGAAGTGGGTCATGTGGATTCAGTAGGTTACTAGATTAAACTCTAGAAAATGTTATCAACCCAGTGGCTACACTAATGGTACAGTCTTCACCAAAGATTTCTAAAGTAAATAACTCTTAATAACTTGATGCCAGATATGAGCCTACTAAAAGCCTGTCTCCTCAGGTGATCGATTAAGTGTCATCATGACCCACTGTTTATGTTAGTGAGGACTCAACAGGCAGAGCATTAGCTCCAGCATTGGACTTTCTCAGTTAAACCTTTGTCTGAACTATATAACAATAAGCACTCTTCTTGGGTTCAGCTCAGAGAGGAAGATAGAAGACCTTCCCGGTCATTTTGAAGCAGGGGAAAGTTATATGTGAAATAGCAAAAAAAAGAACTTTTAAACCTACCACTAATTTTCTGCCTATTTTGCTAGACTGTGTACGGCAATTGTTAGAGTATCAGCTCAAGGTATAGAAGTGCCCTGGTTCAGTCTCTGGTTGTGTGACATACCTAAGTCATTATTATTTGTAGTATAGCTCACTTTCCAACCCTCAAGCAATATTAGGGTAGTTCTAGGACTGGTCATTCCAGTGCCAGGATAGTGTGACTGGGTATGGTATCAAGGCTGGTGACTATAGCATGCTATACACAGTGAAGGCTTCAAGTGGACTGTGTCTTCAAATAACTAAAATGCTGTTGGTGGGATAATAAACACAGCAAACAAAGAAATCTGCCTGATTTAAATATGTAGTTTCTTTTGCAGTTATTAACAGCTCTAAGCAATGTAGCTGAACAGAGTCTACCATCGTTGCTGCGAAGTTTGTTCCGCTGGTATGAACGCCAGCTAATGTTGGATGAAGGAGGTCATGCAGAGGTCAGACTGAGGCACAGGAGTAAGGGGTGGGTAACTACTGACTTGAATATTAAGTTTAAGTCAAAATGTTTTTCAGAAACTAGTTCTGACGAGGAACTTTTTCTTTGGTTTTAAATCAAATTTAGAATATCATAAGCATGAAGTCTTATATCAACCTACTTAAAGACATAGTAACTCTGACAGACATCTTGTTTACTCTCTACATCACAGATTGTGATTGGCAGATGGTTTAAGATTTTACTTAAAAACTTAGCACATGAATTAAGCAGTAAAGAAAGAAAGAATAAACAGTGTTATAGAATAAAAAAATAACTGAGGGCAGTTCATTGCTCTACTGACTTCCCCACATATTCTTTGTACATGTGTCTTTATGCAGCTTTATTACACACAACACTTGGCACAACGTTTACAAAACAACAAAACAAAAATTCAACATTACCTATGTTATGATTTAGATGGGTTACAACCAGAGCTTATCAGGTTATTTGGATTAAAAGTCTAGCCTAAGGAGGTGTCATTTGAATTTTGGTAAATCTTATATGCCATGTACTTCATATATTAAATTGTTTGGCAATTTGATGGATTGATGGCAATTTTCACCAGAGTTAGTATGGTTTTGTAGAGTAACTACCAAGGAATAGTATGGTCTAAAGCAATGTTAAAGTTAATTAAAAGCAGGAGATTTGTGTTAAATAAAAATATTGAACATTCACAAATGCAAGTCTTAAGGACACTCATTGATCCACAACTATAACCATTGCATGTATACACCCTAAATTAATGTATTCTTTCTTGATACTAATTGGTGTGTTATTTCTTTCTTTCTGATCTCTTTCAGGAGCAAAGACTATCTATGTGAGAGAAGAGATGTAAGTTGCTGTGATAGATAAATGTGAACTCGTACACATTTTCATATTTTTGCCCAATATATTGTTTTTACATTTTTTTTATTAAATTGGTATTTTGGGAAAATGCATGTTTTTTTGCACTACTTTTGGTTTCTAGTTGGTTTGCCCATTACTTTTAACTGAGATATAGATGTAGAATTAATCAAGCATATATTTATTTGTACATTGCCATACAATAGAGAATAAAAGGTGATACAGTAGTATAGTTTAAATAAGCACCTACCTGACACAGAGATATGTGCCACCCATATGCTTGCCTTGTAAATTGCTGTGAAAAAGACAGTGTTGGGGATTTCGCTCAGCGGGAGAACTGGGATCAATTGAAAATCATATACAAGTGGTACAAAGTGGTATAGAAAATAAATGGATTGTCCAAAATCAGAAAGTTGGACAACAAATCTAATTAAATCATTTGTTAATAGGTAAGATTGAGTTTAATGCCAAAGTAACCTTGAGATGTTCTGAGGTCACTAAACAAATCGTCCTGATCTAACACATCACACTTATAGTTAAATATCAGTGTATTTAGAGCTGATAAGAAGCATTTTTCTTCCATGTGAGAAATTTAGGACATACTGTATATATTTTGTGAAATACATTTAATTTTAATATTTTGATTAGCCACAAACTGTCCAAAGAGAAGACATAGACCAATATTTGCACCCTCATTTTCTAAAGTACTGCTTGCATATGACTTTCTTTCAGATCTAGTTTTTGTGCCATAGCTAGAAGCTGATCAGCTACATGTTATTGTTAGAAATCTTCACATACTGATAATATCATTTCATTAACCTACCAGTTATTTTTACCCTCAAAATTGACACTTTTGCACTATGCATTAACCAGCTGCAATAAATAGCCCCCACCCCCCACCCCAATCAAATAGGAAGCTAAATTGTCCTGATTTACATGTTTATTTGTAGAACAAACAATTGTGTAATTAAGATATAAGTTAAACAAATTTATTGGCAGCTTGTTTCAAATAAAATATTTTTGTCTGTTTTCAGCTTGCAGTGGAGTTTGTGTACTGTCTTGTCCTTATTGAGGTCCTGACAAAGGCAAGTCATAGATATTCTGACTCATGGCATGGATTTTAGAAGACTTTTCATTAACTTGTGTTTAAATGTCTTTTTTGCTTTGTTTACATGATATAAGGTTCAATTCAATTGTGTTAACTCCCTTCTTAATAATCTAGAGTTTACATGTTCAAAGCCCTTAATTGAATTATTTATTATTTAACACTTATTTAAATATTGAAATCTTTAATTCTGTTCAAGCTTTTATGTCATATTGATCTTTCTTTAATATGGAAAATGCAAATTAATTTTATGGTGAAGAAACCATATATTATTATTGTTTATTGTGTATTATTTTGGTTCTTGGACCCAAATGCTAAATAGTTTAATAATAAGTTTGTTAATTGATTTTGTTGCAGTTGTCATATCATCCAGGCCATGATGACCTCGTGGGGAAGATCATCAGTCAAGCATTCAAACATTTCAAGTACAAGGATGGGTAAGGTTCCCCTCTGTGAATAGCTAGTTTATAGATAAACCCCTGAGCATTGGTACTTGTCTTCTAACTAAGTAAGCCAGCACTAGAAATACTACACAAGAATTGTTGAGGCTAATAAATTCACATATGGTGATAAACATTTGTCAAAAGTATAGTATACAACCCCAGACATATATACAAGAAAACATTGGTTGAAGTAAATGTACATATTAATATACCCATTATCATCTGGTTCTGCATTGTAGCCTGCCAACTTAAGAAATATGCAGCACTCATTCATCTTTTTCTGTATTCATCTGCTGGTTGTGAAAAAACCTGTTAAATTTTATGATAAAATTTGATGCTACAGGCTCAACATAATCAGTTTAAATGAATCAGCATTGAAAAAAAAAATGTTAAGAAAAAAACATCTAGTTACCCGAATGTCAACCAGAATGTGAAGCAAGTCTTGTATTCTTGGGTGGTTGATTTGACATTTTTGACACTAAACTGAACGAACCAAAATAGATGCTGACAATGGATCTAAGCTTATAAAAAAACACTACATGTACACATCTGCATAAATTGCTACTAATGGCTCTGTTACATTTTATGCTACAATTATAAATAAAAAACTTGTTACATAATATAATAGACGTTCAATTAACATTTCCTGATGCATTTCATAGGTTCTGGCTAATATATGGAAATGTAGTCACATCATTTTTACACTAAAAATAGAATTAACTTAACCCATGTACTTACCTTGGTTTGTTATCATTCGCACATATTTTGTGATGGTATAATAATTTACTCAACAACTTATGCAATTGTTATAATCATGAATGGTATAACTGCATAACTAAATGCAGTCTATATGCATGTGAATGATATATTTATTGTGTATGCCTATATATGTTATTATGAGATAGCACGCATGACTGGCATACGTTTTGTATCGAGCATTGTGTAAATGTTGTCTTAAGTATGTGTGAAATATTTCTGAACACAGACTGATGCTTATGTTCTCTGAGTTGTCATTGGTTGTCAAGTAATTTGTGACTAATGAGATGCTCAGATTTAAAACTGAGTGACTTCTTAGAGAATTACATAATCTTGGCCTCAGTTGTATAATATGCATGAGATCGATGTATTATTGTATCATTAAATGTTGTTTACAATTAGTTCTGATAATAAAGGTTGTTATATTTGCTCACATGTAACCATATTATAAGATCTCTAGTTTCAGTAAAACCATTTTAAAGATTCTTTGGCACATCTGGTTTTAAAGATCTCTTAAATAGTCCGACATTACTTTAAAATAAAACTTAGGCCTTTTTGTTAGTTTGCGTTTTCTGGACTCACAAATATCAAAATCAGTTGGTTTCTGTATGTGTTATGGCTATTAAAATAATTACTTTCACTTCCAAATATAAAATTGGACCTGCCACGGCCAAATATATTATATACGTATTAAGCATTTGTTAAGTTTAAACTCTTATTACAGATAACACAGAGGCATTAGTTAAGTTATAACTTTTTTATTTACAAAGATAATCTTTTCAATCTTGTAACACAAATAGTTAATGCTTAGATACCGCTATACAACATTAAATAAAACAGTTCAGCTTGTTTTTTCCCACATTTGTCAGGTCTCCGAAAAGGGATAAATGATGATAACTCAAAATCTTGAATGCATTACTTTGGTGAAAACATTTACAGTGTGACTATTATATATATATAACTTCTAAATTTTATGTCCTGTTAGTGTGAATACATAATAACTGGAATGTTATGTTTACACAAAACACATAAAACAATGATGCCCTGTTGTTACACAACCTATTGTTATGTATACCAACGCCTTTTACTAGCAGAAGGCATTTTGGAATGAAATAAATCAGTATTGAATTTGCCGGTCTTCAAAGAGTCATAAAATTGTCAAGTATGCATCAAGTTTATTCATACAAAGAGGAAAATTTTCTGTTAGCCTCATTCCAAGTCTCTTTCCGGTTATCAGTGCATCATTTTTTCAGCATGCTAATAAAAATGTCATCTAGCTTAAATACTACCAAATTTCAACACAAGTTGCCTATGGCGGTCTACAGGACTGTCGAATCGAGTTACCTAAGGCAGCAAAAGGGTTAATTAAAATGATGTCTTTACAAACAATAAATGGGGTTTGATGACAAAAGTATGTTCATATTATGGCAGGGCATGAACCTTATTACCATATATCTGACAGTGTTTTTAGTGAGGTGATGCCCTTGTGTGTGTAGAATGTTGGCTAAACTATATGGTGTGTAGCATGAACAATTACATCTGCTTATTTATTGGAAGGTTGTTGGAGGGTAATGGTTTCAGTAAGGCACAAATCTTTCTTCAAACCATTATTTTTCTGCTAATCAAATCCTCAAATGCAATGAATTTATATATTTACCAATAGTTTAAAGAAAAAGGAATTTGTTGGAACTAAAATATGAATCAGTACCATTTTCACTGATAACAAGCACGCCATGATTAGAAGAGAAAGATATACTTTTGTTATAGATGTCTAAGAGATATTCCACTTGACATGGAGTTATTCCTGAACTTAAGTAATTTATTAATAAAAATATCCTGTATTTCATAATGGATATTAAGTAAGGTCAAATTTATAGTTTAAGTAATTAAATATTTAGCTAAGTTAAAGTTGTGCTACTCACCTGTCAATGACGCTTTGAGATTGAATTTGAGACTATTCTGAAGCCTGTTTTTTAACCTGCTACACTGTAATTGTTTATGCTGGAAGCTGTCTGCACAGAATCTACACTATTTTCTGTAGAATTTCCAGCAATATGTTTAGTTAACTTTTTATGTAGTTGTTAGCCAGTATCTTAGAAATTATAAGTTAAATTGATCATCATCAATTTGCAAATATAGCACATTACATGTTTTCCTGACCTTTCAGAAGCTTTAAAATAGTCTCAGAGTTGAGCTCAGAGTTGTACAACCACTTAACATGGTTTATTAGACATGACTTTACCTGTGTATGTGATACCTTTCTGTCTGCATGGTTATTGCTTCACTCAGGTATGACAGAGATGCTGAAAAAAGGTAAGTAAATGCAGCAAGTTTGGCTATATGTCTAGCACCCTCTCTTATCCTGACGTGCATTCAGTATTGTATATAACAAATGTTTATATCTGTTGCTTATGATAGCCTGTAATGTTGTCTTCTGGGCAATATAATCTGCTATTTACTCATACAATGTAATTTATAGTAATCATAGCAGTTAATGGGTAAATGAAGATGCCAATCATTTTCTCATAGGCAGCTGGTAATAAAACAGTTTACGCTGAATACTTGTTATAATTTACATCACATGAACACCTTAGGTGTGCTGCTGCTGCCTGAGGTACTTTACAAACCTGGCAGGAGGGTCCATGGCTGAGAGAATAGAGTTGACCACTTGTTGAGTCCTTGTTGAGAACTTTAAAGCAGGTCGGTCTTCTGATGACCAGAGTTGTGTCATCTCTATGTGTGAAAAAAATAATTAAAGGTCTGCTGCTAATGCCCAAGATGCATACATGTACCTGACGTTGATTTAGTACACACAAAACTTTGGTAATAATTCGCTTTATCAGCTATGACATTAATCTGAACCAGAAAGTAATCTTTTTTATGTGCTTTTCTCTCTTTTCTAAATTTAACCTAAATATATTTTAGAATGAAAGCCATTTTACAGGCTAATTCTTCAGTTTTAACAGCGCACATAAATATATTGGTCATATGTCATTTGTGGAACATCTGTTAAAATATTCTGTCATTGGTCAGTTACTAGTTAGTTTGTAGTGTGTGCTTTTTCTGTAGTTTTGCCAAGTGATAACAAGATTTACTGCGTTGCCTAACTCTACTCTATGTATTTAATAGCAAAAGGATTATATGACTTTTTTATTGAGGGTTCTGGGAGTGGTCAGAGAATGCAAGTTCTAGTAAAGCTTTTCCTGTAGACACCTGGCATATATAACTTTGGATCGAATGAACTTATGACAGAACAATGAGACTGAGTGTAGCATGAGTGGTATTGCCATGATATTACACTAAAGGCAGCATCTGTATCAAGAAAATACTGCATCTGCATGAAATGTTTATTCACCTAAGACATTTTTGTCTATTTTATAATTGTTTTTTAGTCACATCCCCAATGGATAAAGTATATTTTTGTCCATTTTTTTTTACAGAAAATCAACAAATTAACAATTTTATGTTCTTATCAAAATTAAAAATGACTTCTTTTTTGTAACCAAATCTGTACAAACAGTTATTTAGATGTTTTTATTTAATACCGTATTCACTCGTGTAATCGCCGCACTTTTTTACCCGACTTTATTGTTAAGGAGTTGAGGGTGCGGCCATTCTATAGGTGTAAGGCCTTGGGACATTTTTTCTAGAACGATTCTGCCGATTTTTGGGACGCCATGCGTCTAGATGAGCTCTCTAAGTAGGAGGTTGACGGACGATATGAACGAGATAGCGCCGTTCTATGCTTTTGTCTAACCAATGTGAACATATTCCATAATTTATAAATGACTTCCTAGTTTTATCTCTTGTATCATATTTCTGAAAGTTTGCATCATCAAACTATTTCACCCAGCTGTCATGTCCACACTACCATGCAGATCAAAGGATTTCATAGTACAGCCGATAAAACAACACAGCTTTGATACGAGGCGACAATCTCCTTGACGAGGTGAAAAATGAACAGGAGCGTCGACCAGTCATGCTGTCTCAACAAAAGGGTTAATTGGTAAACTGTGACTTTATTTTTGACACGTTGCGAATGTATCTAGTCTCAGTCGCACTGCTATCCTGTAGCTCGTGGCGGCATGAAATTAATTTCTTTGATCTACGTCACCAAGTCTGGTATGACAGTACACGATATATTGGGTAACATGGAGAAATGTAATCGGCAGCTGCTTATAAAAACACATCGTTCACTCCCTCACTGTCAAACTGCTCCGATCGATATCACCTTGACAACAGCTTATCTCAGAGTCAGTCACTTGACCTGTGTAATGAGGCAAGTCTACACAGAAACGCCAAGTAAATTACAGCTTGGTGTATTTAGCAGACTGAAGTTGAAAGTTTGTTTAAGTGTTTACTGACGGATAATAAAATGTATGTGAGACAGTTAATTGTTGACCGACAGAATTCAAAGTTCAATTAAGGTAAGTTATCGGCGGTCGATAATAACCGCTTGTCGGGTCATTGCATATCTGCTAACGAGTTTATGTGATATGTTTTTTCGCCCCGCTGTATAAACTGTGCGGCCTTCATATTTTTTTTCTTCAAATTTTGCGGTCATTTTGGGGGTGCGGCCATTACATTGAATTAGGATTTTTTCTTCAAATTTTACGGTCATTTTGGGGGTGCGGCCATTACACGGGTGCGACCATTACACGAGTGAATACGGTACATGTCAATTCATTTTCATTAGAAACCCCACAGATAATTGTAATAAAATAAATAATTGGTAAATATAATTGTATTTAGTGTTTTGTGTGTGTGTGTGTTTTCAGTACTGATACAAGTACTCATGTATATACAAACTATTTCATTGTCTTTATGTCTTCTTTGTACCACTCACATGCTTTTTGTGTGTTCTGTAGTGTTATTTTTCCTTATAATTGTACTCAAACACCCATTATTTTTCACGTTACTCTGTTTTTATCTGTTCTGTTTTTATCTGTTCCACCTATTTAATAGTTTTCTCTAAATCTATAAGAATATTAACTCACTTGTTGCTTTTTATTAAATGTAGTTATAATCTAATTTTTCTCACAATGGTGTTGGTTTATATATATTTGTTTTACCATTGTATGGTCACTGGAAACACCACTACCATACAAGTATTTCTTTGTTTTTGGCAATTTTATATTTATTAGATTATCTCTCAAACATCTATTTTGCTGGTACTCATTGACATTGTTTCAATATGAGGACTTCAATCAATGCCCACAGTATTAGAGAGAGCAGAATAATGTGGGAGATTAACCAGTATCCAGTCTTGAATACTCTTCTCAGCTATAGTTTAGTTATATTCTTTATCTCGGAGCTGTATTCACTAAAACAGTGATGTGTGATTTTTTTTATAATTTCATTTGCTGAACATTTTCAGGCCAATAAAAGCAGCACCATTTATCTTCTGATAATTATGATTTTTAATAAAATGAAGCAATTTTAAAATCTGATCTTTTAACAGCACTGAAGTGAAAATAATTTCTTTTTTATTACTTTATCTCTTTGGGTGTTCTGTGTTTTCTTTAGTTATTAATTTATCTCTTTGGGTGCTTTGTGTTTTCTTCAGTTATCACTTTATCTCTTTGGGTGCTTTGTCTTTTCTTCAGTTACAAGTATTGTACAACTGGCCCCAGAGTTACAGGAGGTAGAGGATTGGTTTCTTAATTACAGTTTTAAAAAAAAGTGGTGATAAAATTCTTTACTTTCTTTCCACATGTAATTGATACCATGACTGGTTGGCACATTGTCAGGATAATGTACCCTTGTGTTGTATCATGTCAGGATAATGTACCATTGTGTGATATCATGTCAGGATAATGTACCCTTGTCATGTCAGGTGTTCATGCTGTCACCATGAAGGCAGCTCTATATCATGTTCAGGTGAACATTGTATTCTTATAATTGAAAATGATAGTTGATGAGGGAGATAAACCCTTCAAACAAAGCTTTGGTACAGATATATTCACATGTACATGTATTGTGTTAAATGTCACCAAGTGTTACTGTATACTAAGTGCCAGCTTTGGACTCGTTTATTAGACCCAATTGTTGAACATGTTACTGTTCATTAAGCCACACTTTGTATTAGAGATTAACATTCTCCTGGTTTGTTTTGCAGACTATAAATCTTGTTAATTTGCTGTTAGTAATCTAATGCCTGGGAATGACATGTTTAAGTATAGATCATATATGAGATCATATGGCTAGAGCACAAAGGCACTAATTTTAGTCTTGTTTTCAATTTTATATTTTATATTTATTATTTCTAACTATTTTCTGCATAGCATGAGGTTTAAACTTTTCACTGCATATTTCATCATTGTTAGAAAGATTAGTTTATTTTCTATGATTGACTAACCATATTCTGTGAAACTGTCTAGACTTACTAACTTGTTCATAAGTTTATAATTTACCTTTATTACTGCAAAAGCTGGAATTCTTTTTGTCCTCTTATTTTGTTACTTGTGCTCAGAACAGTCTCGGAGAGCATTACCTTATTTGAACGTTATTTTTATTTTCTTAAAGGTGGTATCCGACAGTTTGGACCAAAAGTATTGTCATTTAACAACTTAATTAACTATTGATACCTGAACAGATCTCACAAAATGCTGTTTATTGATGTCCTACACCTGTCTGAAAAGTGAATCAAAATGCCACAACTGTTATTACAAACATGTATTTCCTATCTTAGCCACGCTGCACGGTTAGCTATTTCTAAACTAAGAGAACCATGTGACCGCTTATGTTTTAACTTGTCCATATCATCTGCTGTGATGTTGATGTCTATTTTTAGCAGGAATCCCAGTCATTCTTATTTATAGATTCTAAATGAATGAACATTCTATGTGTTGATTTGTATGTTTCACAGCCCTAAAATATGGATACAGTTGAAAATCGTCAAAGCTAAGGTTAAAGTATGATTACTTCTGCAGAAATTTTGGACAAAAAACTATAAAACAGAGATCAGATTTTGTTACATATATTATGTATAGGCAACTGTCAGATACCACCTTTAACATCTTAGATGTATGGTACCTTTCATTAGAGCTATTGACACTCTAGGTAGACCATTACTCTTTCAAAATGGAGGTTCAAATGTTCCAATCTCCAATCAAGGTTAATTAAAAATAGTGCCTATAATATCCTTACGGCTTATACTCACTTCATTAGAGAAGTGCCATAACTGATTGGTCAGGTAAAAGTGATCAGTATCAAGTCAACTTTTTATTGCATGCTTGCACAGTGAAAACTGCACAATATCCACTTCCATTGAACACTTAGATTTGTGTTGAGAAATATAACCCAACAAAAAAAATACAGAAAGTGGCTTTTTTTCTTTTTTGCTGCATGACTTCTGTGTAATTTAAACAAAGTTTTGACTTCTAAATGCTTATATTTTTCACCAAAATTATCTTGATTGACTGGAGTCTGGTGTTATCAGACATCTAGCTATTGCAGACCTGACCCTCCAGTTGTATCTCTGCAGGTTACAGACCAACCCTAATGCAGCCAACATCAACATCATCGCTGACCTGTATGCTGAGGTCATAGGAGTCCTTGCCATGGCCAGGTAACAGATGGATAGTATTATCTTATCAAAACTGGAATTTGGCTCTTTGGTCTTATAACAAAATATTAAATGAAAAGTTATTTTATCAACACAACTTGGATATTGTCATGACTGTCTCTGATGCTTATATGTTTTTTTATTAAGGTCCATTGCTTAAAATTATCTAGCACTGAGAAAAGTGGAGCATGCTGTCCACTGTGAGCTCTTGCTTTTTAAAAGGTGATAAAAATCTTTTTAATACATAATGCAGTCATTTTAAATATGTGTTTGTACACCTATGATTGCTGGGCCCCACCATTTGGCATATCTTTTGCAGCCATTAAATGTCTGTATGTACACCTGTGTGTGTGTGTGTGCAGTGTTCCACTGGTGCATATGCATGTATGTTGAAGAAGTAAATATTTATTTGTTCACCTGTGTTTGCTGGTTCCAATTAATGCAAATATGTTTTACAGCCATTGTAAATGTGTATGTGTATTTGTGTGTGCAGGTTCCCACCAGTGCGTAAGACCTTCCTTCTGGAGCTGCGGGAGCTGAAGCTGCGAGATCAGACACCATATACTGCCCAGAGTATCATCAGTCTGCTGATGGGCCTTAAGTTCTTCAGAGTCAAGGTAAACACTGAAATTTGAACTTTCAAATAAAAGTATTCTTTAATGAAGAGTAGAAGTATTCTTTAATGAAGAAAAAAATTGCTCCAAACAAAAAACGATTCATTTTAATCCACCCACTGACTGTTATTTTGATTCTCTTTCTGATATTTACATAAGTGCTGACCCTGAATACAAGAGAAAGATATATGTCCAGTAATTTATATACCTCTTGGCCAAATTAAAAGAGAGACACTTTTTTATTAATTGATATTGATCAGCCTCAGCACCCTAATGTCAGTAACTCTACAGTTATATGCAATCTTTATCACACCCTTGCCTTTGCAGATGCACCCTATTGAGGACTTTGAGCAATGTGTTCAGTTCCTGTTGGATCTGGGGCACTACTTTCTTGAGGTGAAGGACCGTGACATCAAACATGCTCTCGCCAGTCTCTTTGTGGAGATACTTCTTCCAGTTGCAGCTGTAAGTAGTGTATCTTAAGTCTTGCTAGTTAAAGATTCTGAAGTCTTTCACATGTAACTTAAAAACATTTTTAGAGTTATTTAAACACATTTTAAAAGTATTAACTCTCAAAGTTAAAACAAATGAAAAGGGTTTTCTTCATATTTTTTATATGTGTATGTATAAAGTAAGGGTCAGGAAAGCCTATAAAGCTTGTGCTTACCCTCACCAAATTTAAAATTAATCTTTGTCATATTTAAAAATTCTTTATAGCCGATATAACATACATAACTATATGTATATATATATATTGTCATTTAAGTACTGTTACCGGTATGCCTTCCTTTTTTGTTAAAGTATTCACCATTTTACTATTGTTTCAATGTGCTATTTACATGTACCTCTGATACCAATAATTATACTTGTAAATCCCAGAGTGCCAAGCATGAGGTGAATGTACCAGTACTGAAAAACCTGGTGGAGACATTGTTCACACCTTGTGTAGACTACACCATGAAGAGAAAACATTCACAGGTAAGCCTCACTCTTTAAACACTCACAGGTTAGCCTCACCCTATAAACACTAACAGGTAAGCCTCACCATATAAAAACACTCACAGGTAAGCCTCCACCAAATTATCTAACACTCAGTGGGATATTTCAAGATGTTCTTGGAATACTATCTACTCTGCCTCAGCCCTATATGGTGCAACCCAACTTGTGGGACCAGAGGTATTACCAAATGACGAATAATATATAATCCTTATATAAATGCCTATAAAATAGCCTAATTAATTAAGTGCAAACTTAGTTTTAAAGACTAAAAAATACTCAATACAACTCAGCCTTTCTGCCGTATTTGGGAGTACAATGCCCATATTCTTGCTGTTTTAGAAGACACAGTGCATGTTAGAAGTACTCATATATAGAACCTAATAAATTTTGTGTCAATTCCAGTCGATGTTCCCTCTGGTGACATGCCTGCTGTGCGTGAGTCAGAAGCAATTCTTTTGAACAACTGGACCTACTTCCTAACCAACTGTCTCTCCCAACTTAGGAACAAAGATGGCAAGATGGCCCGCGTAGCCCTAGAGTCTCTGTCTAGACTTGTCTGGTATGTTCATCATTTCACTTATTTGTGCTTATGTCAAAAAGTTTTAAAGTCAAAGCATTTAGATCTTACCCATTGTCATTTGATCTAAAACATCTTAAAATTATTGTTTTATGGGGCGCCCATGGTGAGTGGTAGATTCGCCGATTTGTAACTTCTGGTATGTTCATCATTTCACTTATTGGTGCTTATGTCAGAGTTTAAAAGTTACAGCATTGAGATCTTGCCCAGTATCATTTGAACTAAGAAAATTATTGTTTTATGGGGCGCCCATGGTGTAGTGTTAGAGTCACTGATTTATAACTGCTCTGACTGCTTAGCCTCTCACCACAAGGGTTCAAGTCCCGTTTGGCGGGAAGGACTTAATGTGAGTAGGTGTTCCAGCTGACTTGCGGTGAGTCGGTGGTTCAAACTGGACATGTGTCTGGGGTCTTTTTCCACCAAAAAGCTGGACATTGCTATAATGGTGATAAATGGTCACTGCAATGTTTTTCAGAAACAAACAAAACAATAAAGTATTCTTTTAAAGGATTGTTTTAAGCTATGTTTTTTATGGAAAAGGAGTTAAGCTGTGGTCATAGTCCTTTGCTCAGCAGCAGCATCAGCATTGGTTAATCTTTTGTTTATTTTATTTCTCCAAAACTACGAAATATATGTACTTCAAACTTTTACTACTTGGTCCCTTTCAAACTGGGACCCCATTTCAAAAGGACAGGTAGACCTAAAATTAATTTTGTCAGTTTTGCTCTCTTTTTCAAGTAAAATTTAGATTCTACTATCTTGAATTAATAAAAGAAGAGAATACTGTCTATGAACAGCTCTTTTTAGAATTTTATATTGATTATCTCTTCATTTTTTTCACTTATTTTTCATTCATTGCATTAAACACTTTTTTATGCTTATTCTCTTGCAAGCTGTCTTGTTTCAATTATTAATGCTCCTCCTGTCTCTGTTACAGGGTGTACATGGTGCGTATCAAGTGTGAAAGTAACCAAGCCACCACCAGTCGACTCCAGAGTATAGTCAGCAGTCTGTTTCCTCGTGGCAATAAGACAGTCACACCCAAGGACATGCCTCTCAACATCTTTGTCAAGATCATACAGTTTATAGCAACAGTATGTTATTAAATAATCTAGGATTGTTATATAAGTATTTCCCCACCACCTTTGCGAACTATTACATATTATATTAGTGTTTCTTCACCTCCTGTTTGGATTATTATAGAAGAAGGCCCAAACCTACTTGGTATAACACAAAAGTGGTTACTTCTTAACACCTTGTAAAAATGATGTAATAGTGTAATAAAAACTTAAACAACTGACTGTGATATTTTTCTATGAAATTGAATAGGACATCTAAATTTGTAGACTTATTTTTTAATAACTGAATAGAAAATATAACAATGATCAGTTCATTGGTGATAAATTAATGATTACTACAAAATGTGGAGACCATGTCAAGGTGAAATGGTTGATCATGATTTTTGAATACTTGTATATCTTTTTGTGTTTGTGCTGATCAAATGTAATGTTCCTTTGTTTGTAGGAGAGGTTAGACTTTGCCATGAAGGAGATTATCTTTGACCTGCTGAATGTGGGAAAGAAATCTAACTTCCTCATCCCTGAGGTAGGTGTTGGTATATCTATGTACATGTATATATCAGCCATTGAATGTGATTTTCCATTGTACTGGAACATGTGTTGCTGAATGCATTCCTTTTCCCATCTCAGTCATAGAGCCGAACTCAGACTTGAGTTTGAGGTCTTCATTAATGGAGTCTGCTTGTGTCGCATGACTTCTTTGCTCTCCCTTGGCTATGTAGGGGGATATAGAATCAAGATTGTCCATTATATCATGTAAGGCATTAATGGCACTTTATTACATTAAAACAGGACTATATCTTCTTACAGGGAATGTATCTTGATATGACTTAACTCCTGGCAAATTATAAGCAGCTTTAATGCTTAAGGTTTAATGTTTATATAATCCCAATTATTATAACTGAAGCTTATCTTCTATCTGGTTAAACACTTTCAAGCTCTTTAAATATTTGGCAAACTGTTTGTTATAGAGGATGAGTATTGGCCTGCGAGCATTCCTGGTCATAGCTGACAGCCTACAACAGGGTGAGGGGGACCCACCCATGCCACAATCTAACACTGTGTTTCCCTCGGGAGCCACTGTCCGCGTGAAGAAAACCTTTCTCAACAAGATGCTCACAGAAGACACTGCTAAGGATATAGGGCTGTCCCATTATGTGCCGTACCTTCTCAAGACATTTGACTCGATGTTGCGAGCCCTTGACCTGAATGTGGGACGACCCCTACTGCTGACTAAGTCAGAGAATGTCAACAAAGAGCCAGATGAGTTACTTACGTAAGATCAATGATGTTTCTTGAGTTGGGTCCAAAAACATAAAAGCTTTTCAAAATCATATTGAGTCTTTTTTATTCTTCATATTTGATTGTTCAGTTTTCTGTTACATATCTGAAAAACCGGACCTGGTAGCGCAATCGGTAGAGCGTTAGCTCCAGGTACGGGAGGCCCTGGGTTCGATCCTGGGCCGCGACATACCAAAGTCGTTAAAAATGGTAGTGGTATAGCTCCCTTGCTAACGCTCAAGCAAATATAAGGGTAGTTCCATGACTGGTTGGCCCGGTTTCAGGATAATGTGACTGGGTGTGGTATCATGCCAGGTGTTCACAGCATGCTATACACAGTGAAGGCAGCACTTTATCTGCTTTAAGTGGACACCGTCTCCAGATAACTGAAATACTGTTGATGGGACGATAAACCCAATAAACAAACAAACAAACATATCTGAAATTAAAGGTTTGCAATTTTTCCTAAACTCCTAATCTGCTCAGCATGATTAATCAGGCCTAGCCAGTAATGCAGATCCACATCAACTAGCCCGTGGTTAGAGCTGTCCAATCAGGATCTACACTTTTTGCTGCTGAGTCTCAAGGAAAAGTCTTGCTTTCTTTTGTATTTAGCTGTTCACAAATACTTGTAATTATGTTATGCTAATAAATATGCTAATAAATAAATGAAACATATTAGGGGTTTAGAATCTACTTTTCTTATGCTCTGGTCATCTGCTGACTTATGTAGCTTTTGTTTGCATCTAACAATATTTCTCAAGTTGGTGAGTTAAATAATTGTTTAGATACTTATGTCCAACAGTATTTGGCTATAACCTTATATTCATGTTAATTAATGAATATAATTATGTTTTTTCAGAGGTGATCGTAAGCCAAAGATGGATCTGTTTCGTGCCTGTATTGCTGCTATTCCACGTCTCATCCCTGATGGTCTTAGCAAGACAGAGCTGGTAGAGTTAGTAACCAGACTCACAGTACATTTTGATGAGGAGTTGCGGGGGCTAGCTTTCCAGGCCTTGCAGAACTTAATGCAGGAATCTGATGTCTGGAGGGAACAGGTGATGCGAGGGATTTGTACACTTCATACAGAAAGAGATCTCTGACACCAACCTTGATCAGCTGGGTGGTTCACTTCAACTTCTGAAACAGCTGGTATCAAAATATACCGGGTAATGAATGTCTTGGTTATTAAGTTTATTGTTGTTTTTTGCCTTTTCATTTAAATTGCCACATAGACTTTCTAATATCTAACATGATCTTTGGAAAGTTGCATAATTGACTGCATGTTTAATTGAAGTAATTAGCACAGTGTTAAAGTACATAACATGTTTTGACATGTATTACCAAGTTACAGTCGGTGTAACACTTTAATTGACAATAAAGCAATGAAGCTCATTCTGATACTATAGCAGAACAATGTGCACACGTGTATTCTGTAATCGAGGCAGAAGTATGTGGACATGTCTTTGTTCAATCCTAAACTGTCAATACAAGAAGCACTTTTATGATTGTGTTTGTTTCTGTGTTACAGCCAGAAGTATGTTGGTATGAGCGGCAGCCTGCTGGCGCTCCATGAGGTGGAGGGGTTGGCCCTGGTAATGTTGTGTAACCATCGTTTACAGACACGACGCTTTGCCTTCCACATCCTGAAGGAGATCAAATCCATCTTTGCAGTGGTACCATCACTGTCTACTGATCAGGTAAGCTGCAATTTTGTTTTTTGTTGTACGCAATTCAGGGCTTGGTTTTTTTAATCAGCAGAAACCAATTAAAGAATCTTTTCTTAGGAAATTTTCTTTGCCAGTTTTTGTTTGTTGAATTTACTCTGCAGATCATATAAAGATGTACCAGGGGCATTGGAATAATTAATTGAATAATTAACATATCATCTCTGGGATGAATGATGTAAGTCACCCTGCAAAAGAAAACCTGTCAGTGCCTAGAATAACAGCACAGCAACAAACAGAAATCTCTGTTTTTTTAAGGCATGGAGTGCAAGCTTAAGGGCTTATAAGAATTGCTTTGAGACTTCTAGCAGTGAACAACTTAATTGCAACAGGTAGTAACTGCATGGAAAACAGTAGTTTATGGTATTCATGTAAATGTTAGTGCAGTAATTGTGTGATTACATCATGTATTTGCAGTTCTTTTTACTTTTTATCACTGAAGATAGATAGATCTGGAAGACTGATTTGTAAACTAGTTTTATATTGCTTAATGAAAGTAGTTTTCACCTACAGCATTTTTTAAAAAGAGATTTCAATGCCTAATCGCTATACGGGTGTTAAGCAAAACTGTGCACTGGAAGAAGCATTTTTTATCAGTTAAATTATTTTGTGACTGTTTTGCTGTATTAAAGATAATCTCAACTCTTTGGTTCAAATTTAAGCTAAAACTTTGTCCACTTATCACAGTGTGAAAGAAATGCCTTCCTTTTCATTATTATTCACTGATCCATTTAGAACGGAATAATTATTGCAGTGAAAAGCTGTGGGTACACCATGCAAAAATTCTTTGACTTTTTTTAAAATGGTGTTTACTCTTTTTATCACTTATTTATTGTATTCATTCCAGTAGGTCCTGTTAATAATGAACTGGTCTTTCTAAAAAATATACAGTTATTGGGTTCTTTACACAAACATTTTATTGTTAAATTGTTTCCAAGTTTGTGACATTTACTACAGAGCCGCAGTAAAAATTAGAAGACTTTTTAGAATGATTTTGCCCTCAAACAAAATGGATCTGTACTTTGTGTTATCATCATTGTTCAATAACAGCAAGATTGTGCATGCTTGAATGGTGATGAAAAATACCTCATTTTATGGCATAAACTAAAAGTGCATTCCATAAAGGGGAACATGTGTTATAGTTTAGTTTTTTTATCATTTATAACTGCTTCACCAGTCAGTATTTTGTCATGGTCAGTTTTCTAAAGCTTTATTATTGTGGTTATGTGGGCCTTTGATTTTCTGTATTTAAATGCAGCAATAGGTTGATATCTATCTTATCTCAGATAAGTGAATTCTGTATGCAGACTTAAGTAAAAAAACAACAACACTTTCTTATATGTCCAAATAGAAATAATCTGTACATATCCTTCTATCTAATAAATGAGAAAGGAGATATTTATGAGGATGGAGTTTCCTTAGGATATCCACCAATCACTATTGGTGAAGCAGGAGTGGTGTACGTTGTAGTAGTATAGCAGTTTAATTTTTTTACCTATTAAATAATAATTGTATAAATTATAATAACTGCATCAGTAATTAAAATACTGCTTAAGACTTATTTTTTAGCAGACAAATGATAGGCTTGAAGTGATGTCAT
Source organism: Sinonovacula constricta (assembly GCA_007844125.1). NCBI lineage: Eukaryota > Metazoa > Mollusca > Bivalvia > Cardiida > Solecurtidae > Sinonovacula > Sinonovacula constricta. Next base: position 71,896,826 of record CM017558.1, read on the forward strand.
TGAAATAAAAACATTGATTTTAATGTTTTCTGCGTGTTCCAGTCCGCAGTGAGTCTATTGGAGACCATGGACACAGCTGCCCCTAGTGTGATAGAGCGAGTCCTACCATCCCTACCTCCATCAGAACGGGTATGCAGTCTCAGTCTCATCTGTCTACATTAAATTTGAACTTCATAAGTTCCTAGGTTTAACAACCATTTTCTGGTGATATTTTGATTGAATTGGTGTGAATATGGGCAAGTTCTTTGTTCAAACTTGAAAAAGGACATTCTTGGTCTGTAAAAGTGTATAAATTTGTTGCATAAATTGCAGTTGACATGCTTACACAGCAATGTAATGTATTGACAATTTAAATGTAACACCTTATTCCATATACAGAAAGAAAAATATTTGAAAATATAACATATAATTTACTTTTACCATTTGTTCCCTTGCTGACAGACTGTGATACTGAACTCACCTAGTGTTGACATCCAGTGGTTGATGGAGCGTGCTGCCAGTGTGTGGAGCTCGTCACATGACCATGCTGTGGACGAGCCACACTCCCATGAGTCCAACTTCACCAAAGTGGACCCTTGGATGCAGTGTATTGCAACGTTTGTGTCAAAGGACTTTGCCATGACCAGTTGTCCCCTGGCTGTAGCCCATGCATGGCCTATAGTCTACTCTAGGCTCAATGCTCTCTATACACTACTTAGTCCAGAGTGAGTTATGGTTTAAAAATATTGTTACGTTTTTGTCAACTTTATGTTGTTTTTGGTAAATGGTGTTGTGGTTCACCTGCTAGTAACAAGTTTTTGAGTCCTGGTTGGGGCTAGCACTTTCCTGTAGGCAGGTCTTCCAGACAACAGTGCAGCATGTTGGGTTCTACCAAGACTTTTCTGGGATCTTCATCCAAAAATAATAAGCTTGACATTACCATTATTACTATATTTTTGTCTGTGATAGGATAACAAAAAGAAACATTGCAAAAGGGGCTGCACATAAAAGGACACTTGTATGTGTTCATTATTTTTAATTTGTATATGTTGTTTCGTCTTTCCTTTACCCTGCTCCTTTGAATTACAGGTCAATGGGGAAACTTTACTCTTAGATAGATTTATATGTTTACAGTACAATGATCAATGAAAACCGGGCATCATCATTTATCCGGTCTGGGAACAAGAAGGTGACAACAGAGAAGGATCTTCACATGCAGTTATGGCAGAACTATGTGATCCTGGCATGTAGTGTGGCCCAAACCAGGCCCATTACAGAGGTGGCACACAGATGTGCTTTACTGGAACTGGGGTATGGTAATAGGTTTATCTAGCCCAAATATACATACTGACACATGGATTGGGTACCTTGTAATTCTAGCCCCTACATGTTAACCATCCAGCATTAAGAGAACTTGTAAGTTTGATGCAAAAGTCTGAAACACTCATAAAGACTACTCAACTTAGACCTCAGCAGTGAACTCTTGGTTGCTCTTGTACCATAACATATGACATGTGAGCAGAAAAATTACATTGAAATCATGAAGGTGCTCCTAGAAACAAACAAATTTGGATATAATTGCCATCTTATAAGTCTTTAGCCTCAAAGTACATAGGTTTATGCCTCTATCAGGGTGACATTTTCTGGCAGACCTGATAGTGTAAAGTATACTTTTAATAGTAACCAGTAATAATTCAATGTTATGTTCCTGACCTGACTTTTTTATTTAATTGTGACTTGGTGATCCATTTGTATGTACTTTTGTTTTGTTCAGGAATTACTGCTGATCTGTCAGGAGAAAAGAACTCAACCCTAGTATCCAACCTACTGAAGCAGTTAGTTCCCCTGATCCGATGTGAGAACGCTGACATGAGGGACACTCTTGTGAATGGTCTAGGATATACCAACCCTGCTATTGTCAAGTACGATTGTTACATATACTGAATTACATTAATTTGCCTATGTAATTTAGGATTTACTAATTAAGTCACTCCAAATTTTGAGAACTTCATTTATTTTCTTTCTAAAGTACAATTTACATTTACTCGATATAATTATTTATTTTACCAGTTATATGATCAAATTGTAATTGTTGTATTCAGAGGGCCCTATTAGGGGAGTACATCTGATTTTGGCAAGCAATATATCTTGAAGCAATATAAGCTCAATCTTGTGATTGCTCTGTGAATGTATAGCCAACTCTGACAGGCACACACAGTATATGAGGAAATTTGAGTTTAAAAAATTAAGCATCTTAGTAGTTTAATTGATATGGTATGCTGTTTCTTTAAATTGAGCATGAGCAACTTCTTTAAACAACAAATAAAAAACTATACATATATATGTGTGTTATTTTTTCTAGAGAGTTGATGGAGGAGTTAGTTCCCTTGTTGAAAGAAGCTATTGAGAGGAAGACAGAGAATATTAAGCGCCGCAGGAAGAGAGATGTGTTTAGAGTGCAACTGGCACATATCTTTGAGCTGATGGCAGAAAACAAGGCTTTTGCTCAGAGGTAGGATAATAATTATTTAATAATGTTTAGATCTCTAGGTAAATCTTCAATAGATTCATTGATGTTAGTTTATTAAGTTTTCCACTTTCTGCAGAGGGCCAACAGAAGCAGGGCATACTCAGATCTAACATGCCAGCTCCCACGAGTTTGAACCCGAGTCAATGTGACAACCTTATTTCAGTAATAATTCCTTAATGTGCATTATTTTGTATGGTTACTATTGCAACACACCCACTTTCATGATTACATAAAACATTCTTTTGTCAGTGAGTCGGGTGTGATTGACAAAGAAGAGAAGTGCTTGACACGTCCCTTCTTGGACTATATTGATGGGGCACGGCTCTATCTGGAGGGAGAGAGTGACAGGGATCTGCCCACCCTACAGGAGATACGTCTTCACTTCAGTCGTTTTGTACGGCACCTCATCTACAACACACCTGGTAACAGTCATGATCCATTGTTTGTAGCCTTCTTTATAAAACTATACTTAAGCATACCTCAAAAATGACTTGTTTGTGAACCAAAAATGCACACCGGGCAACAATTCACTGTACATGGAATATACAAAGTTCACAATATTATATGTAGAATGCCAAACAAGCATTTAATGCAAACAAACATTGACCACATTTAAGACCTAATGTTTGAAAGGCATTTTGTGTATTATTTCCTTGTGTTAAAAATGTTATCAATGAAATAAAATTAAAATAGTTTATGGAGTAGTAATATCCATATTTTGGTTTTACCATAAACAGGAGTTAGGACAAACAATAAACTATGATCTAAGTAATTACCTATTTTTTATATCCTTTTTTTTATATATATTATTACCAGTTTTAAACTTAACTTTAAAATGAAAATAAGCTAAACTCTAACCTATGTCCACTGTAACAATTCCAGTTGAGTACAAACCCACTCTCCTGACACGTGACCTGCGCTACAGCCTGTTTGATCTGTTTGCTAGCTGGAGTGGCAAATTCAGTCATACATTCAGCACACTTGATAAAAGGTAGGAACAAAATCAAAGAATTTTATTTAAAAATTTCTTTGTAGAAGATAGTTGCTTTGTTCATGATCCAGGTAGGTTTACGTCCTAGTCAGAAACTGTAATAAAATGTAAGACTTCCACCTGTCCTGTAAACAGTCGCCCTACTTGTATGTAGGGCAGAAATATTTTCCTCTCCTTATTGTCAGAAGGTTACTTTGTGACAAATATTGTGTTACTGTAAAATATCTATAAATACAATATAAATCTGTGTCCAAGTAATATATCTGTAAATACAATATAAATCTGAGTCACTGTAACAAAAATATAAATACAAGTTAACTTATATAAATACAATATTAATCAGCGTCATTGTAACACATGTATAAATACGATATAAATCAATTTGCAGTGCACCTGTTGTTCTACTCAGACATTAGTCTGGGGTCTTCTTCCACCAATAATTAGCTGGACATCGCCAGTATGATAATTGTGTCAGTGTGATGTAACAAAAAATACAACAAAACAAAGTAAACAATACAAATCTGTGTCATTGTAACATTTCTATAAAATACAAGGACTAATCTTTGTCAGTGTAACACTATGTATTATCACAAGATTTATCTGTGTCAGTGTATTGCATGTATCAACACAAGATAAATCCATGTCAGTGTAATGCATGTATCAACACAAGATAAATCCATGTCAGTGTAATGCATGTATCAACACAAGATAAATCCATGTCAGTGTAATGTATGTATCAACACAAGATGAATCCTTGTCAGAGTAGCGCATGTATCAACACAAGATAAATCCATGTCAGTGTAATGTATGTATCAACACAAGATAAATCCATGTCAGTGTAATGTATGTATCAACACAAGATAAATCCATGTCAGTGTAGCGCATGTATCAACACAAGATAAATCCATGTCAGTATAGCGCATGTATCAACACAAGATAAATCCATGTCAGTGTAATGCATGTATCAACACAAGATAAATCCATGTCAGTGTAATGCATGTATCAACACAAGATGAATCCATGTCAGTGTAATGCATGTATCAACACAAGATAAATCCATGTCAGTGTAATGCATGTATCAACACAAGATGAATCCATGTCAGTGTAATGCATGTATCAACACAAGATAAATCCATGTCAGTGTAATGCATGTATCAACACAAGATAATTCCATGTCAGTGTAATGCATGTATCAACACAAGATGAATCCATGTCAGTGTAATGCATGTATCAACACAAGATAAATCCATGTCAGTGTAATGCATGTATCAACACAAGATAAATCCATGTCAGTGTAGCGCATGTATCAACACAAGATGAATCTATGTCAGTGTAAAGCATGTATCAACACAAGATAAATCCATGTCAGTGTAGCGCATGTATCGACACTAAGATAAATCCATGTCAGTGTAGCGCATGTATCAACACAAGATAAATCCATGTCAGTGTAGCGCATGTATCAACACAAGATAAATCCATGTCAGTGTAGCGCATGTATCAACACAAGATAAATCCATGTCAGTGTAATGCAATGTATCAACACAAGATTAATCTGTGTCAATGTAAAACATGTATTAACACAAGATTAATCTGTGTAGTTTAACACAAATATCAGCACAAGATTAATTTGTGTCAATGTTACACATGTATCAACACAAGATTAATTTGTGTCAATGTTACACATGTATCAACACAAGATTAATCTGTGACTCTGTAACACATATCAACACACAATTAATCTATGACAATGTAACACACATATCAACACAAGATTAAACTGTGTCAATGTAACACATGTATCAACACAGGATTAATCTGTGTCAATGTTACACATATATCAACTCAAGATTAATCTGTCAGTGCAGTGTATATATAAATACAATATAAATAAAATACAGTATCAATCTGCGTAGGTGTAACATACATGTATAAATGCAGTATTAATCTGTGTCATATAACACATGTATCAATACATGAATAATCTGTCTTGTAGGCTGACTAAGGAGGATGGGTGTACAGAGTTAGAGTTGGCTGCCGTGCAGGCCATGTCTGCGGTGGTGTGCTGCGGCCCTGTATTTGATGTGAATGGACTCAATGATGATGGCTACATCTACCACTGGCTCGACACACTGCTCAGTTCTCATGATGACAGGGTGAGTGACTCACAGATTACTGACCTATGTTTCATGGCCCACTTAATATGGGCTTCAGGGTTGCACATTTGTGTTTACCTTTCACACTGGGTAAAATTCTAGGAATGTGAAATTTTATTTATAACAATGTTGGTTTATTTATTAAAATGTTTGATTTGCATACTATGGTTATTACAACTTTTTATGATAGTCATCATTAAACTTTCACTTTTGGTATTTCAGGTGTATACATTTGTATGATGGGCTTCTAAAAACAGTTTTCTTTGTAACAAGCAACTAATCTTACTGTGTATGCTTTTCATCATTTACACATTGTTTTTTTGTATTTATAAAATAATGAATCTTTATTCAAATTTATTATTTATCATTAACCATTTTTAAACCCTTAATTATTGTGTATAGCATCCATCATTCAGAGCTCAGATAAAGGGAAGTATCACTAGGGCTGAATCCTTTATTTCTTGCCTCATCAATATATTGGTGGTATTAATTTATGCATGGGGGCAATCGACTCCAAACGGTTAAAGTTGTAACTCCTTAGCCTCTCACCTGTAGCTTCTAGTCCCAGTCATGTGGGGAGGTTTTCCAGCTAACATGCACTGCTTTGGTGGTTTCCATTCTTCCCCACCAATAACTAGCTGGACATCACAAATATGACCATAATTGTGTTGAGGCAATGTAACAGAAAACAAAATAGAAACATTTGTGGTACCTCATTGGTTAAATCTGAACAGTTGCCAGCCTGTTACTTCTTAGTCCTCACAACATGGATTCAAGTGCAGGATGGAGTAAGAACTTAAATATGGGGTTGGATATATGGCAATGCCCACTTGCTGCAGATATAGAACTGCCTTCACTGTATAGCATGCTGTGAACAATCAGTCAAATTATCCTCACACAGGGCCAACCAGTAATGGAACTTTGCTTATATTTGCTTGAGCATTAGCAAGGGAGCTATACCACTTCCATTTTTAATGACTTTGGTATGCTGCAGCCTGGGATCGAAGCTAGGGCCTCCTATATCAGGAGCCAATCCTCTACCGCTTGTGCAACCAGGATCAGTCCCATCTTTGTGTGCAAGGTGTAGATAAATAACAAATTAGATGAGTATAACTATGTGTGGTTGAAAATTCTGAAATAATAAACAAATTGAGGTTCATTCCCTTTATCTGAAGGTCTGCTCAATCCACTTTGATGACTGCATCAATCCTAACTCATCCACTCATTGTCATTACTCATTATTTTAGGATAGGTCACTGAAATCTAAGGTAGGTAAGAATGTTTGGCAGCTAGTTCTGTCTTAGTCATACAAGAGTTACTGTTCTTCTGAAGACTGTAAACAGTGATACATGTAGGTCGTACAATAAGGCAATGGGCATTGTGAATATAGATGGACTGAAAAAATGTCAGAAGGCACAGACATTTTAAGATTTAAGATTTTGATTGTTTGCTTGGGTACAAATGTACCCAGTTTTATGGCATTGAGATAAAGAATTCAACATTTCAAAAGAACCAATTTAGTCAGATTTATACTAGTAATTAAAAAGTCTGACTTTTCATATATTTATGAATGAACTGAAGTTAAATCAGAGTTTATTTTTAGGATATTTAAACTATAAACATGTCCATTTGCGATAACGTTGTCTTATAATCAAGCTGTGGACTTTAAACTTTTTTTTACATAAATTATAATGCCACAGGTTCACACATAAGAAGGGGACCCGTGATCAAGGAGTTAGAGTTAACAACTTGTAACTCCTCAGGCCCTCACTGCTTGGGTTCGAGTCCCATGCAGGTTGAGAACTTGCATGTGGGGTGGTTTTCCAGCTAACCTGCAGAGCACCTGTGGTTCTACCCAGACTTAAGTCTGGGATCTTCCTCCACCAATTATAAACTGGATGTTGCCAATATGAACATAGTTGTATTGGTGCAGTGTAACAAAAAATAAACAAATCACACACAAGAAGTCCATAAACATTGTGTAAATTTGAGATAAAATTTGTTAACTGTATATGTGCTGCCTGGTTTAGTTCATGTATGTTTGAATGCCTTTGCCCTGTGAAAGGCCTCAGAGAGTTTCAGGGTAATGCTTTGAATGCAACTGCAAGCCTGTAGTGTAGAATCCCAGGAAGCATGGAACAGGTTGACTGGATATGCTGTCAATCAATTAAGGGTCTTCCTACATAGGAAAAATTACAATACGGAGAACTTCTGTCAGTTGTATGGTTTAAGCTTCATTTCAAAATTAGACTGCCTCAAAAGATAAGCTGTCATTAAATAGAATACTGAAAGCTTCATACAGCAGTATACTTCCATTCTCAAAATAATTTAAGATAAATCTTTCATGTTTATACAATTAGCAGTATTTTATTACCAAAGCTTTGACAATATAAAGAGCTTTAATCATTAAACTGTTTCTTTTCCTGTTCAACTTTGTAGCCTGGTCTACATCCTCTAATGGTTGATACAATATGGGGAGGCTTTATCAATTGTATACATTTAGCATCATATGAAAATGCATGAAAAAAATGTCATCTTTAGACAACATGGGCTCAGGCAAAATAAAGCTAAATATACTTTTCATGTGATTTTGTAAAATATCTCAATGTAGTTTTAGCTCGGTCAGTAGGCTATAAAAAGGACACCTTTATTTGAATGTATGCCTACATCTCCATGCTTGTCTAGGGATTTTATTTAAAGCATATGAAAGATTTATGAAGATATGCATGATTAGCTTCAGTGTTATTAAATTAAATCTACATTTTGGGAAAATAGATAAGCTTTTAAACCTAAATCTATTATTGCTTTATGGAGTAATTATTTTAATATTTATCATAGCAAAGTGATTTAGATGAGTAAAGTTGCTGCAAATTTCCTAATAATATAAACCAAGATTGCTATCAGTGGCTTTATAAGACAATCACTTGGCTTATATGAAAGTTTCATCAACCAGTTTGTTAATTCTAAAATGATTTAATAACTTTATAATTAGCTGCAGCTTTGCATAACAAACATGAAGTAAATTCTGTTGCTTGAGAAAGCATCATGTTTTTCAAGTTGTATGTGTCAATATAGTCAGACTTGAGAGTGTGAACTAATACATTACAGCTCATCATCATCATCACCATCACCATCATCATCATCATCATCATTACAATTATGATCACACCAATCAGTTCGTCCATCATAACACTTATCATAGGAATTACTCCATTTTGCACTTTAACATTAATCTCCAAAGTCAGTTTACTGGTTATCACTCTTAACTAATCTCTAGCCTGTTTAGTACAAAAACAACAAGCCAGATCAATTAGAGCAGGTTCTGATCAGCCTGCTTCTGACTAGTAGCTGTCTGATTAGAACCTATGCTATTTGCTGCTTAGTCTCTGTCAATATGTTTTGTAGTCTTTGTGTTTAATAATAAGTGAACAGTAAGAAAAAAATAATGAGAATTTAGTCTAGGTTGCTGACATTTAGCAGGTTAAGAGTCTGTTTATAAGTAATAAATAAGCTACTTGAGTCACTGTCTATGTAATGGGCAAACTAGCAGAGTTATTGACTCACTGACTATGTTTTGTCCATTATTTCTTGATCAGATGAAAGAGGAGGTAAGCCTACACAGATGCCAGATTCATCCATGTATTCTTTTTGCTTTGTTTCTTTCCCTCTTTTTTCCTTTATCCTTTATGTGTAAGCTTTTCATTTGTTAGAAGTACACACACAAACACACAGTCTTCTAGGTATATATCTATTGTATTATCTGGTCTTGGTCAAAATGCAATCATCACCATTTGCACCAATTATAAAATTTAACTGAAGATAGAAAGAAATTTGATCGTAAGACATTGATTTATCATCTCAATGCTTTGCTAAATAGATAACAGCAGGTTTCACCGTCATTTTTGCACATAAATATTAAATAAATTCTAAGAAATTATTGCATCAACTCTAAAGAAAATTTTCTTCTTGCTTAGTTAATGCCTTATAAATACAATGCATTAGAGTTCTGCTTTCTTAGACAAGTATCTTGAGGTGTAACTTTTCAGAAAACAAAGCAAATGTGACTTTTCTGAAAACAAGCTCAATTTTGCTTTGCTGAAACCAAGTTCAATTTTCTTTTCTTGAAAACTTGTTACAAGTTCAATTTGGCCTTTCTGGAAAAAAGTTAAATTTGGCTTTTCTGAAAACTGTTTTCAACATGTTGACTGCTTTAGCTAAATTTGTTAACTCTTGTCCTTTAACCTATTCAACTGACATCTAAGTGTAAAATAATATCTCCAAATCTAAGTGTTATCAGAACTTTTTTCTTATAAAATGTCATTTTTTCAGGTTCTTTTGATAATTGCAACTATGCTGATTTTAGTTTTTGACATTCTTTGACTGAATTTTTACCCTTAACTTACTTATATTATGAAAGTTAAATTAGTTAAATAAAAAAGGTAACTATGTAACTGTTTTTATTTCATTGTTGCTACAAACCATATCCTGTTATTGTTTCCTTTGGAAAACATTCTGCACTTGGTCTGACCCTCTATGTGCAGCTTTCCTATTAAGTGCCCCGGAGTGCGAGCCTAGCTTGAACGCACATCCTTTCTATGTGTATTGCACCATGTTATGTTTATGTTTTAATTTCTTAAATGGCAATGTATCAGTGGTTATTTCTTTAAGTCTTTATGACCTACTGTTGAAGGCATGGAAGAAAGAAGCACAATGTAAAACAATATTATTTAAGGTCTCTTCTTTGTACAGTCAATGTATATAGTGAATCAAATTTCAGTTGATCATTACAAAAACTAATTCAAAATATAGAAACATCAATGATCTGTTGGCTATTTATTAATTTTGGTGACCAAATTAGTCAAAACTGACATGGTGTCATGTTGTTGTTTTTTTACTAAAGTCAACACCTTGCCAGGTCAGGTAGTTTTAAAATAATTAAAAAAATAGGTACATAAGAATAATGGTAAAATAAAACAATATAGATTTCTCTCAAAACTTGTTATGTGGTCTTATCTTCTTTGATGACTTCTTTTCTTGTATCTATTAACTTCTTAATTGTTCTCAGATCTCAGTTAATCTGTAGAGTGTTGATTGCCCTTTATAATATTATATTTACAATGCCAGTATACCTGTCTTACAAGCATATTATTGTTAATAAGATGGATCTTGATATCTTTTGCAAAATGAACTAAAATGTCAATAATACATTTTGTGTTATAACTCCTTTTTTTCAAGAACATTTCTATTTATTTCTTGTTTGCAAATGAAAGTTGTAAATTGAAAATATGAATATGACAAAGTTTTGTTATTGTGTGACTGTTACGTCTGTTTGGAGTAGAATTGACTGTACACTGGAACTCCCATATAGCGGTGTCTGTTATAACACTTGTCTCTATGCTCCATGTTGAAATGATAATTATCTTCACAACATCTGTCAACACTGTCAATGGAACTCTTATAGCATGGTCTGTTATAACACTGTCTCTATGCTCCATGTTGAAATGATAATTATCTTCACAACATCTGTCAACACTGTCAATGGAACTCTTATAGCATGGTCTGTTATAACACTGTCTCCATGCTCCATGTTGAAATGATAATTATCTTCACAACACCTGTTAACACTGTCAATGGAACTCTTAAAGCATGGTCTGTTATAACACTGTCTCTATGCTCCATGTTGAAATGATAATTATCTTCACAACATCTGTCAACACTGTCAATGGAACTCTTAAAGCATGGTCTGTTATAACACTGTGTCTATGCTCCATGTTGAAATGATAATTATCTTCACAACATCTGTCAACACTGTCAATGGAACTCTTATACAGCGCAGTCTGTTATAACACTGTCTCTATGCTCCATGTTGAAATGATAATTATCTTCACAACACCTGTCAACACTGTCAATGGAACTCTTAAAGCATGGTCTGTTATAACACTGTCTCCCTGCTCCATGTTGAAAAGATAATTATCTTCACAACACCTGTCAACACTGTCAATGGAACTCTTATAGCGTGGTCTGTAATAACACTGTCTCTATGCTCCATGTTGAAATGATAATTATCTTCACAACATCTGTCAACACTATCAATGGAACTCTTATAGCATGGTCTGTAATAACACTGTCTCCATGCTCCATGTTGAAATGATGATTATCTTCACAACACCTGTTAACACTGTCAATGGAACTCTTATACAGCATGGTCTGTTATAACACTGTCTCCATGCTCCATGTTGAAATGATGATTATCTTCACAACACCTGTTAACACTGTCAATGGAACTCTTTATAGCATGGTTTGTTATAACACTGTCTCCATGCTCAATATTGAAATGATAATTATCTTCACAACATCTCTCAACACTGTCAATGGAACTCTTATACAGCATGGTCTGTAATAACACTGTCTCCTTGCTCCATGTTGAAATGACGATTATTTTCACATCTGTCAACACTGTCAATTCAGTCCTGTATCATGGGAGTGATTATAGATAAATGTTATGCCTCAGCAAGCAATGACAGCTGATATGTCACTCACAAACAGCTGTACTAGTGTTTGGTAATCTGCCAAACCTAGGGAAATTTTATCTCTGGGTTCATATAAATAAGCTAGTCTCATCAGTTAGTGCATCAAACAAATACATCCTTAAGTTGGAGTAACCCTGATACATGTTTACACTTTCTGGTTTAAGTACTTATAATTCGGGTAAAAATTTCGGTCTTTTAAACCGTAGATTTCCTTCTTATACCTGCCAACAGTGCTATAAGGGAGTTCCAGTGTATCTATAACTTTCAAGTAAAACAAGTGAAATCATACACATTATAAAGTTTAAATTGACCTTTTCTTTTGACTGTTGTATGTCACTCCTCCCTCTATTGATTGTTTGACAGTTTCTATTCATATCTAGGTCGAGTGCTTATACTATCACAAACAGCACATGCAGCACATGCTCTTTTGTGAACAGTAGGTCAACTATTTCATACAAACAATATCATAAACAAGCAGCACTTACCAGTACAACCAGTATCTCAACTGTTTGCACCTATTCTTGCAATGATTGGATAAGCCTGCTTATGTAAACGGACTTGGCATGAGGGTTACACTTGCTCTGATCGGACAAACCAGCTTTTGACCAATAGTTGAGGAAATGTCTATTGAAAGTACAGACGTATTTTGTATTTATTATTATACTTCAAATTTTCTGAGAAGTTCTTATGCATTCTGTATTTTTTTTATTCTGACAGTTTTTTTGACAATTTTCTTGCATGATGTTTTCCACACCCAGTAGCGGCTAGTCTTATCAGATTTCTACTGTTTCTTAGTTACTTCTTAATGATATGTCTGTGTTATTTCTAAAAACAATATCCTACAAGTGAGTGTCTGAACGTAAAACTTGTTGGCAATGTTTTTGTTGTGTTAATTCATAATTACCCTATTTAAGGCATAATGTTATATGCTGCTACCCTTCTTTTGGTATTGTTTCATTTTTATAATCTTTCTATAGTGCTCTTTATTGATTGAGTATAGATTATTAAGTTATTGGAACAATGCACTTTATCTTTTGTTAACTGAAAAAGTAAGTTCCAGGCCAATAACTATTGGCCATTCCACTAAATACAATGGATTAAATCTGTAAAATTAGATACCAGCTGGAAATTCAATAATTGTCATTAATTTTATTTTTCCTTTGGTAATATTTAAAAAAACACAACATACATGCACTTAACATTTCATTTCTAAATCAGGTAATTTTCATTAAGCAAAACTCATTGAGCCTGACCTGAAGAAGCTTTTTACATAATCAATTTTACATTTTTATGTTCTCAGCAATAATACAAATGCTTACTGTATGCATGAATGTTCAAGTTTTTAGTTTGACATTCTATAGTTTAATAATAATGTGTATTTTCTACACAGTAACAAATCTGATGGTTTGATGTTGAATCTTTATCTTCGAGACAGCAAATAGTTGTAGCTTCAGTTTTCTTTATAGTATCACTTTTACTGAAACTATGTCACAAGGTAAGTACATATGCAGTAGGCTAGGCAACTATGCCTGCCTTCTGTCGCCATGGTAGCATCCTGTTATTTAAGTCAATCCTTATCAGTCTTTATCAGTATTAATAGTGAAGCTCAAAAGGTATGGTTCCATTAATTAAGGATAATAAATATTGTTTTATCCGGACAATCATTAATAGAAAATTGTTTAATGATGTTCTACAGTAAGATTGAGATAGTTAGTTTAAAACTATAAAAACAAGATTTAGTTCAAACTTACAAGAAAATAACCTATATCATGACTCCATCCCTTCCAGATCTGATAAGATATGACTTTGTAAACCATTATTAACATTTTAAAATTCACCCTCCCTTTATTAGTGATAATCAGACAAATAAGTGGACTGAGCCAATGATACGGCATCAATTATTTTGACTCTGCCCCATGAAGATATGACACACAACTTTTAACCAATGATAAACAGTAATATGATTTGACTTTACCTTTGATAATCAGAGAATTTTTTTTAACAATTACAAACCATTAAACATTCTGACCGCCCCTTCTGATTTATCAAACAACCATTTATAAACCATTTTCAGTTTTGTCTCAACCCTTCTGGATCAGTCAAGAGATTTAGCCCAATGATAAACAATAAAATCTTCTGACTATGCCCCTCCAGTTTTAACTAATGCTAAAACATTAAGTGATCTCCCTCAGTCCTATGGAGATATGAAAAACAAGTTTAACCAATGATAAACCATACATAATCTTATGTCCTGGCCCAACTCATCATATGTCCTGGCTCCAGTTGTCTTATATTCTGACTCCGCCCCATTAGATTTATGAGCTGGCCAAGGAGACGGTGGTGCTGCTTTTGGACTTCAACTCAGAGAATCAGGGCCTGCTTGACTGGGTGATTGATAGGTGCTACACAGGCACTAATGAGGTATCTGATGGATGCTTCAATGCTCTCGCGGCAGTCTTCCAGACACGGTGAATATAGATATTTAGTGTTATTTACCAGTGAGTTAAACTAAAACACAATTATTTTATCTAAAAACACTCTCACTCAAATTTTCATCAAATTGCCTCTTTCAAGAGTCAAACATAAATAATTTCTGTCTCTACATATTTGCAAATTTTTATAAGCACTCTCTTATTAGAAACAATTTAAAACTGAACTGTTTATGATATAAGAAAAAGTATATCTTTTTTTCTTTAAATTTATTCTTTTGTGTAAGTAAATATACTAAAGCAAAATAAAAGATTTACAAGGTTACAATTACATGTAGGCAGAGATCTACTTTTCTAAACAGTATTTTGTCCTTAATGCAGAAAATAGCAACCTACCTGTATTATTATTAGTCAGTAACTGTATTCCTATTATTTCTCTATTATTACAACACTGCCCACTGTAAGAGCCAAGATACATCAACAGTATAGTAATTGGTTCATTTAATCATTTTATTCTCTCGCTATTTTCTTAGGGAGTACCCCTGTGATGATGTGGCCATGTTGAACTTGGCTGTATTGAATGTTGGCAACCCTCGGGTCCCCACCCACGAGACTGCTGTACAACTTCTACACCTCCTGGACAGGAGATTCTTCCAGGAGGAGTCTGTGCTTAGTGACAGCCGTGAGGACCACCAGCCCCTCAACGACATCTTCTTGTCCGTGTCCTACTGTCGCTCTCAGATGGCTCTCTCTGAGGAGCTTGCCCACATTCACCCAGACCTCACCATGCCCATCTTCTCAGGTAACCATAGATACACTTTTTGGTTAATATCTGTGACACTGATGACCTCATCATATCAGTCTTTTATTCAATAAACCAGACTTGTACTGGTGTGGATTGTTACAACGTGTTTCCAAGTGTTTGTATCAAATTAAATTTTGTTTTTGTTTCTACATTAAGTAGTAAATGATTGTTGCTGAAATTTTACATTTACATGTATTAAGCAATAAGCACAATAGTAAGTCAGTTTAATTCTGGATCACCCTTATTACTAGTCTATCTGTACTGATTATTATATGTTGATCTAATCATTGCTCTTTGTTTTTTTGCCATATAAAGTTGTTGTATAACATAAAAAGTATAAGTTTTAATAGTATTTTCTATTTACTTAATATTTATTATTTGCAAAGGATTACAAAGTTAAAAAGAAACATTTATATTCCTTGGATTCTCTCTGTAATACCTGTTTCATTGCTTTCTCTCCAGAAGAGACAATTTTAAAGTATCTAATGATGGGATGGTTATGCTACAGTATTTCAACACATCACATGTTTCAGAAATTACCCACCGATTCCAAACTGCCAAGCCTGCTATACGCCAGACCCTCCTTAAGTATCTGTTGCCTTGGTTGCATAACATGGAGCTGGTGGACCCATCTCTGCCGCAGTCTATCCCTCTGAGCAGCTTCCTAGTGCGCCACTATGATAACTACACTGAGACATTCAAGCCACCCCTGAAGGGGGAGGGCTGGGGATCGCAGGAGGCCACCAAGATGGTCCTTAATAACCTCTTCTACATCACTGTCAAGGTATGTCAGCACAAAATGAGGGACAAACAATTTTTGTTTTGATGTAACTAAGTTGTTTCTATTAGTTAAGGACTTTTTAAAAAATACCTCATGGTAAGACAGTTATGGCCATGATGGCTTTGTCTAGATTTTGAAATACTGCCACATATGTTTCAACCACATATGCACTGCAGGTCACAATAAAAATCCTTTTTGCATAGAAAAATTAAAAGAACTGAATTTCCCTCTGAAGTAAAAGTTTACCTTTTAGGACGATTGAACTGAGTTCAAAGACATTGTTAAAGCTTGTTAAATTTTTATATTTACCTGTCCATACATATAAACTGTGAGTTCAGACTAAATCTTTTTTGCAGCACCTTAGATGTCACTCATGCAAGAACTTTATGTTTAGTATGTTAATGAGGCTTTTATCACTATGACAACTGTTTCTGCAGTATGGAGATGACCATCCCCAGGAACTAGAGGACCTATGGGCAGCCTTGGTCCAATGCTGGCCAAACAACATCCGTGTTGTGATGCACTACCTAGTCATCATCATCAACATGGCTGCCAGTGAGCTCCTGCCCCATGTATGTATAGTCTAATAGTAAGATGGATGTTTGTTGGGTTTGTTGGGTTTATCATTCCACTAGTAATATTTTTGGGGAGAGGGTGTCCACATGAAGCAGATATGCTGCTGCCTTTACCATGAACACTTGGCATGACACCACAATCAGTCAAATTTAAATCTTTGTTTTTAAGCAAAAGATTAAGCAACAATATAACTTACCTCATTCTTTGCACAAGTAATATAGAATTCTTTACCTGTGTAACAATATTTTGCCAGTATTGATAATATGAAGATTTAAAGCCCGAAGTTCTTTAAGCAGTGTGCCAGTGGTTCTACCCTGACCTTTGTTCAGGGCCTTCTTCCACCAAAACAGCCAAACGTTGCTATAATAATCGTAATTGGTCGCCGTGATGGAATCTTTACTCTTCTTTAAACCCATCAGTAGATGTTAAGCTTTTAGGGCCATCAATTTCTGACGAAATCCTAGTTATCTCTAACTATGTCACAGGCAAAGAGAGTGGTGAGCTACATTGGCAGAGCCAGACCTGAACGTCTTATTGATGAACTTATGGCTGAGCTACACACCGTTGAGACACTCAATCTCAATATAGAACGCACCCAGACACCGCCCTTCTTCCGTCTGTCAGTGATCAGAAGAACGGCAGCCCCACCGAACACCACTGATGATGAGAAGCTTATCTGTCAGTCGACCGATGGGGCGCTAGAGAAGGGAACACTGCATACCAAGCGGCATAGTGCCAACCCAGAAGATGCACCCACCGAAACGTAAATTTATAATTCACATTTATCGGCATATAGTATGTTGTAAAGTTATCACAAATGGTGAAAAAGGATTGAAAATTTGAATGTTTGAAATGTGTCTTTTACATGAAATTGTTATCATTAAGAAGCATGTGTCACTTAACAAGCCTTTAGCCTATTACCTTGGAGGCCAAGTTGAGGTGGGAACTTGAACATGAGTAGGTCTTTCAGCTATTCTTTGGTGCATCATTTACTTTATCTAGATATAGATAAAAGTTGCTTAAATGTCCTATAATGTTATAATGACATTGTGTCAGAGCAACTCAAATTTAGAAAATTAAATACCTAAACATTCATGTTTGTCACTGCAATGTCTATTCCAGAACTCCCCGAACAGAGTCAACCCAGGAGAGCAATTCTAGCGTTTCATCAGAGGAGGAGATGTCATTGCCCTCCCCTGTTCGTAGCAGCAGCTCTGACCCTCACCGAAATGAGTCTAAAGCCCCCTACCCACTCCCCATGCCAGCCTATGGTGGATACTTTGCTCCACTTTCAGAATATCTGCCAGACAATCTCCTGGCTTCAGGTTTCCACAGGTAGGTAACAGAAATACATATCATAATATATGCATGTATTGTCTGGAAAAACAACAACAAATATATCACCACATTCACTTATGTGACAATTGTTTATTCCCAGCTGAAAAATAAAATCTTTTACACTGTAATTGATTTATTGCAAAACCAAGCTATCCACTATATTCAGTTCATACAAGTAATTCAGTAAATAAAAATAAAAAATCCTTCAGAAAGTCAGTGTTTTCCTGTTTGTGAATAATTTCTTGCCTTAGTAATGTTTCAGATTTAAAAATTGTTGTAAAATCAAGCAAAATTGATTTGCATGCTTTAGAAGTACAATAACCATCATGTTTATTACATCACTTTATAAGATAGTGTTTCCTTACAAGACTACCATTGTTTGAGATAGTAAAGAGATTGATACAGTTTGTATGTTTTATACACTTGTACATGTATACATTTACACATATAGTGTATGTCCAGTGGTAAGCATCACTTGCATTATTTTTGTTACAGAAGCAACATAGCCATAATGTTTATGTCTGACCTGGTGTTGGATGGACTAGAGGTGGTAGAGTGGTCTGCCCATCTGCCCACCATGCTGCACGTCATCTTCCTTGGTCAGTATACCATGTTTTGTCAGTCACTGTCTCAGTTAGGCACCTTTGGAGCCGTAATTAGGCATAAGTATTCAAAACATTACTGTTGTACTTCTTTTGTTGAGAAATGTATATACTTTAATTCAGAAATTATTTTTACTTAAATATGTTGACTGCTTAACACACACCGGACCTGGTAGCGCAATCGGTAGAGCATCGGCTCCAGGTACAGGAGGCCCCGGGTTCGATCCCGGGTCGCGACATACCAAAGTCAGTAAAAATGGTAGTTGTACGACTGGTTGGCCCGGTGTCAGGATAATGTGACTGGGTGTGGTATCACCAACTTACCCTGTTTCCATTTTATGAATTAATTTCAGTTTATAAATGTTAATCAACAAATGGACTCATATTTTAAATTTAACTTGATTTTTTTTTATTTCGTTAGACCTTATTGTAGTCTGTGCCATATGACCTGTCAAATATAGGTGTGCCATTAAATCCAATGTACAAAATACAACAACTTGACAATGCTGATCTCATCAGAAAGCTGTGTATATGAACTCCACTATTATCCAGGAGTTACTGGATAATCTTGCAGGCTTAATAATGATGTTAAGGTAGTTAACATAACATAATGATGTTTATCATATGTTTTTTAACATGTTTTTCTAGGTCTGGACCACAGCAGAGAGCTAGTGTATGAACACTGTAAAAAGCTCCTACTCAACCTGATGTTGCTAGCGGCAGCAACCAATCAGGATTGTCCTGAGATTGCAAGGCTGTTGCTAAGTTACCAGACCAACCTTGATGACACCTTGCAGCTCATTGAAAGCAAGGACACTACTACTGTTGAGCCTTGTAAGATAAACTTAAGTTTTTCAAAAAAAATGTCTGTTGTAACAGTTAGATTAAGAAAAAGTATAATATATACCAAAATGTATAAAGGATTGAAAAATATCTAATCAGATTTAGGAATTTTAATGTTTGCTAGTGTAATAATGGTACTTAATATTTATTTTAGTTGCTGTATGGACTTTTACAATAAAAAAACCTTAAAAGATAATGAAAGACAAATAAGAGTTTGATTTCACTTAGGATAAATAAAAATTCTTTTTTTATTTTAATCTCACAGGTCAGACAATTCCAGAGGAGCCCCAGGAGGAGTTGCGGCCCCTGTTTCGAGTAGACAGCTCCACAACACTAATGCCTGGTACCCCAACCACACCCCTTACCCCAGAACAACCATCAACTGAGTCCACCACTGCATCAACCGACCCTGATACACTAAATTCCATACTTGACATTGCCAAGACTGTCCTTGACTACATGAGTAAAAGGTTATTACATTTGAATCTTGAGTTTGATTATGTTTAAATATTGGTACTGTTGCATTTCCTCTAAAGCTTACCTTACTACTTTTTGATTGATACAAATCAGTAAGATTAGAGCAGATTATTTTACAAGAGCAGTAAAAAAATAATACATGTTAACATAAAGAATAAGAAACATATTTACTTTATTTTAAAATACTTTTTGGCTCATCTGAATACCATTGAACAAAAATGAATTGTGTTGATGTTTATGCTAAGTTCTGATAACATTATACACTAACCTTGTGTTTTTACAGACGTAACCGACCCCTCTGGTGTTATGAAGACATCACACCGAAGACACTGATCACACAGAGTTCACAGCAGCTGGAATTCTTCCTGCGCCTGGTTGTGAAATTCTTCAAGCATTTATCTCCCTTGGCATTAGTGGAGCAGCGTTGGTCCCAGGTGGCTACACAACTTGCCCTCTCTTGCTCATCACGACATTATGCTGGACGTTCATTCCAGGTTAGTATATACAGTTCAAGCCCAATTAGATGTCAAGGCCTATAGAACTCAAGACCTATTAGAACTCAAGGCCTATTAGAACTCAAGGCCTATTAGAATTCTAGGCCTATTAGGACTCAAGACCTATTAGAACTCAAGGCCTATTAGAAATTAAGGCCTATGAGAACTCGAGGCCTAATTAGAACTCGAAGCCTATTAGAACTCAAGGCCTATTGAAACTCAAGGCCTATTGGAACTTAAGGCCTATTAGAACTCAAGGCTTATTAGAACTTGAAGCCTATTAGAATTCAAGGCCTATTAGAACTCAAGGCCTATAAGAACTCTAAGCCTATAAGAACTCAAGGCCTAATTAGAACTCGAAGCCTATTAGATCTCTAGGCCTATTAGAACTCGAGGCCTATTAGCACTCAAGGCCTAATTAGAACTAGGAAAATCACAAGATGAATTGTGATTATTCCCATACATAATTTGCCAGTTTCTGATCAGTTGAAATCAGCTAGTTTGGAACCAGTCATATTAAGTTTGTGATGTATGCCCATTTAATGTATTACATTGTTCCTGTCTCTCAAAATGTCAGCAATTTTGATTTCTTCTGTTTTATCAAAGGTATATTATGCCTTGTAACCTTTTTTTTGCACTAAGTCCAAGTATAAATTTAATTTGATGGAAAGCTTGAAAAGGGTCAACATTATTCATATAATATATTTTAACAACCAGTTTTGGCATTATATGAGTAATTAATAATTCAACATCACCCTGTCCTGCAGACTTCATGCCATGTTTCAAATCTTTCCGTCCTACTAAAGGTATAAATAGTTCATTTGTAAAGGTTCAGTTATTGCTATCACTTTATCTGTCTGTAGTTTGTAGTGTTACATCAGTAATTTTTACCTTTTTACAGGTGTTGAGAGCTCTCCACATCCGCCCCTCATCTCAGATGCTTGCGGATATCTTGTCGCGGCTAGTGGAGACCGTGGCTGAGACGGGAGAAGATATGCAGGTATTCTATAAGTCTTATTGTCATCAGTGTTAATAAGTAGTCTTTCTTTTAGATATATAATGTAGTCATAGACTGCTATGTTGGTATATAATGCACTGGAAGCATGTAGATGCTAGCAGCAGATGGGCTAAATTGTTGAATCATAATCCATAATGTATGGTCATAGATTGAACCAAAGATGGGCCAAGAACCTTTCAAGTCAAGATATTTTTGAACTAGCTTGATGTTCAGTCACGGTTGTACCAAGACAACTGTCAGGTTTTCTTCCTTCCAAAAAATTAATATGAAGTTAATTTTGATTGACTGTATTATTAGGCTATAGTGATTAAATTGATTTGGAAATGTAGTGCTTTCAGGGTGTGCTTACATATAAGAGAGACCATATGGCTAAATGTCAAAATTTAAAGGTTTTTACTGCCTTTACAAATGTTTGTGGCTTTCAATTAGGTCTCTGCTGAAGACAACAGTATGTTGCATTATTCATTTCCTTATATAACTTTATATTTCCTGTTTTATGATCCCTCAAACTCAGTATTTTTTTTATCCTGCTATATTTCCAGGGCTATGTGACTGAGATCATTCTTACCCTGGAGGCAGTGGTTGACAACATTGACCTTGAGGTGCGACCAATTGACTATATCCGGGACATCTTCATGTCAACACCCAATCTGGCACAGGCAGAGACCAGGCGCGGGGGACTGATGGCGCCCAAACAACAGGCCCACCCCCAACACCATGCCCGCAGCACCAGCTACTCCATACAGGCAGTCACCAGCAAGGTTACCAGTGGTGAGTCATTGTCACTCAGGGTTGTACAACTTTAACCTTATATCTCATTGACATTAGAAAATATGACCAACAGATCCCCTTCCACCTTCCCCACCATCTTTGACATTTTTATATTGGGCATTGTCACTCAAAAAAATGTTTAAAGAAAGCCCTGCTAAGTAACAATTTGTTCTGAATTTGTTACAGAAATCTTGTTTTTGGTTGAAGACTTAGACTCTTATGTGTTGTTCTGGGTTTTTTTTAAGAATTTGGAGTTATGCATACTATATCCCATTAAGATTTGACCATATAATGGCTTCAAAATTTACCTCCTGAAAATCTCTGTTTTGGGAAACAAGTAGTGTCCTTTTTGACAATCGACTTCCTGGGTAGAAACAGTACTCAGGTAAAATCTGACTGATTCCAAGTGTTTGCTTTAGTAAGTTGAGATCACATAAATAACAGGCAGATTGCTGTATGTGTAAAAGTCATTTCAGACTTTACTTTACTTGCTTCATGGTTTTACTCCACCAGTGAAAGCTTAAAGTGACAAATACACTTTATCTGTGGCTTTATTTAATCTATGCAAACATTTATAGAGCAAGCAGAGCTTTTTCATAGAAGGTAAGTATAGTTTAAAAAGAACAAACGTTTGGAATACTTTTTTATATTAATATGTACATGCCAGTGTAAAACCTCATACCAAATTATACCCATGAGGGTAGAACTAGGACCAGCTTTGTTACACCAAAGTTAACACTGAAACAATAAAATGAAGATGTTTATCGTAACTTAACACAAATATTCAATCCTTTCCTTAGTTGCTGACAACCGTAACAGGAGTGGGACGGACCTGGAGGCTAGGATGAGGTTTCATATGCCACGGTCCCGCAGCGAGAAGTCTCTTAAGAACACTGAGCAAGGTGTGGAAGATAAACTCACCATCATGACACAGATGTTCTGGATTGCCGTGTCCCTGCTTGAGTCTGACTTTGAGTATGAGTTCCTGCTGGCAACCAGACTGCTAGATAAAGTGAGTGCTGATTATTCATTATGAGTTAAGGAAAATTTATGTAACCAGTAGCTTTAATGGTAATTGAGTTAAATTATAGTAGAATTTGATTTAGTAAGGCATCTTACAAGGTTAGCAACACAGGAAATAGAGAGAAAAACTTGGCGTAAATTTTTATTTTGCCCATAGAAGTATAAAAATGATTGTTTTCATTGAAGATTTGATGCGTGGAGAGAACAAGGGATTCTGCTGCACTTTCTGCTACCTGTACTGCTTGCATTATATTTGCACATCTTTGTGTTAAACTTTTATTTTATCAGTGTAATTGTCTGTATAAATTGTGCTAATCTGTTTATTAATCATGATTAAGCTGTGTGTTTCCAGTGCTTAACCTGTGTATCTCAGCCCTATTTAACCTGTGTCCTGTTTTCTTGTGCCAGATCCTGCAGCACCTACAGCCAGACAGACCAGAGTGTGGGGACAAGTTGGAGAAGATACAGCAGCAGATCAAGTGGAACAACTTCCCTGGAGTGCAACAACTTCTTCTTAAGGTACACAAATATATCAAGAATTCTGATACGTTTAAGCAATTCAATTAACAATTGAGACAACTTTACAACATTCCCTGGGTTCAACAATTGCTCCTTAAATGCTCTTGGTTACAGTTTTCTGTAAGTGGATGAAACTTAGAACCACAAGATCTGCACTTTTATGTATTTAAGCTATTGCGCCACTATCAAGCTAATTAGCTTATGGCTTATGACTGTATTTATGTTGTATCTTATTTGATGGGATATTTGATGCGATATACTAGTGCTAAAAATAGTTTAAATGACAATTTGATTATTGAAAGACAGCCTATTCACATGCAGTCTAATGATCAGAAGCTAAAGTTTATTCTATTATTGGTTGTGTTTCAACAAAGTTTTTCTCTCTTGAACAATAAGTTAACAAATGCAAATTTGACCAAGTCGCTTTAAGGTAACACTGGAGTGTTGTTGGCATAGTAAATAAAATATTTAGAAATAAAAAAGTATTATAACAAAAATGAAACAAATATGTAAGTGTAAAAAAAAAGTCAAGAAAGGTACAAAAGAAGATCAAAGGGGACAACTTTCCAGGGGTGTAACAACAACACCTCCAAAGAGGTCATAGCTTGTTAACTGGAGTTTTCAGGAATAAAAATATATATTACAAAACATAATCTACTTTGGATATTAAAGTAAAATGTATAATTTAAACAAGAGTGAAATAATTATACTGATTTTTTTACCTTTCCAGCAAAAATTAATAAATACTACTGTTATCAAATGATCTATCTAGACTTACCTTTCTGTGTAATGTGATGTTTATCAGGGCTGCTGGAACCATGCCACAGCTGATGCTACCTGGCAGATACTGACCCGTCTCACTGTCTGCATCAACTCATCAGTCATAGATCCCACTGGCAGTCTTGGTAAGTAGTCAGGGTCACTGATCATAGTTTGTGGACAGTTTTGATTTATGGTTGTGCTGCTGATGTTACAACTGAGACTGTTCCTATTCACCATCTCATTCATACTAAAGCCCTCATTTCCAATATTTTATCTTTTGCACTTGTTATTCAGAGAGACTTACTTAAAAAGACAAGTAAGGTATTTTGTACAATGACTTGCAGTAATGATAAATAGGTATAATAACTGCCCTCAACCATAAAATGTGGGTGTGCTGATTGTGGTGCAATAAGAGTCAATGATGTGTAAATTCTCACCCTCACACTGCATGGGTTTGTGTTCACGTGAGAGCAAGAAATTCTCAAAAGGTTTTCCAGCTTACCTGCAATGGGCAGGTGGTTCATCCAAGCCAACAGTGAGTAGCTGAAGGTTGCCAAAATACAAAACGAAAGTGTAATTGTTAAAGTGTTTCCCATATTTCTGCAGGTTTTCCTATGAATGTGATGGCCCTTCTGCCATTTCTGGTACACAACTATGAGAACCCCTCCCAGCTGTGTAGGGACTCGGCAGACCATATATCTCAGGTAAGTGAGTGTGTCCAACCATTATCTCTGGTATGTAAATGTGTCCACCTGGTCTGGAGTGGCACCCTTGGCAAAATGGTTACAGTCACCACTCCTCAGTCCCTTGTGGCATGTGTCAAAGTCCTGGACAAAATGATAAATAGGTATAATAACTGCATTCAACCATAAGTCATAACTTTAACTTGGGGAGGTTTTCCAGCAAGCCTGTAATGTTTAAGTGGTACTACCTAGGGTCTTCCTTGAATAATTAGCTAGACATCGCCCATATGACTATAACTGTGCAATGTTACAACAACCAAAAAACAACCAAAAAAAACTACTGCATGTTAAACAAATAGCAAGCAGATACAAAACACTAACCTAGCTTGGTTTATAGTCACTCCCAGCTGTACTTAACTTGAAATAAAATAACTGGCCAAATAAGATGTTTGAAGCTATAATTCATGGGACTTCAAAAAGTTATTTATTTGAATTGTCTGCATTTTAACAAAAAGAACAAGGATTGTTTCAGCTGATCTGGTGTAAGAATAATGTAAAGGAATATTAAACTTGACAACAAAAATAACATGTATTTTTTAACAGATATGTGCCCAGCACTCAGACCGGCTAAACAACCTGGGTACGGTAATGTCACTGTATAGTCGTGGCACCTTTGGCAAGGACAGCTTTCAGTGGACTAAGTGTGTGGTCAAGTATGTGCATGATGTCTATGCCCAGGCAACTGTCTCTATGGTTACCTTCCTGGTTGATGTAAGTATACAATTTATATATTGCTTTGACTTTTGGATTAAAGTTTTACACCCAACAAGCAAAGAATTTGTCATGAGAGACAGCTTGTTGTTATACAGTGTCCCAGCACAGACAGGAGCTTTGAGTCTTTTTGCATCCAACAAGGCATAATGTTTTTATATGCATGGGTGGTTCTGTCCTCAACTCTGGTCTAACAGCTTTGATTTTCATGGTTTTTTCTAGCAATCCAAATTCATGATGTTACTGTCTAACTTTAGATAGGTAAATAAGAAAAGGTCCTATCAGTTTTTCACAGATACTTAAATTGTTTCTACCTGTAGACAAAGGCAAACAAGGTAAATGTAAATGTGACAAAAACACAGAGACGAGACATAACACACAAAAAGAAAAACCATCAGTTACCGCCTTGGAATGGTCAGTCGACAAAAGGGCCAACTGGTACAGTGTGGCACTATATTAAAAGTCTGATTTACTTTTTCTTATTGCTTTATGATGTTATTATTGTACTATACTTTATTCCACCCATCCCAGGTGCTAAGGAAAGGCCTATATATTTTACCTTACTGCCATATGATGTTAAGATTGCACTATATTTTATTCCACCCACCCCAGGTACTGGAGAAAGGCCCCCATAACTATCAGCTGGCTGTACTGCAGATCCTACACTGTATGGTTCACTATATTGACCTTAACACCCAGCCTACCAGTGTCCTGAACCAGAAACTGTTCAGCACTGTCTCTAAACATGTACAGGTAATACATTGTTGTCATGGTAACAACAGATGCCTCTTTTAGTTATAGTATGGAAAATGAAAAAGAAACTCTTTTAATTGTAGTAAGCCTCGTTATCCACAGTTATTACTTGAATTCAAATTTAATATTTTATTGTTTGTTTATATGAGCAGTTGCTAGAAAAGAAAGATAAAATGCTTTTTTTTAATCAAAAGATTCTGACGGCCATTTTGAAAAATGAGTAACAAAGTGATCTAGGTGGAAAGTATAAAGCAGATTGAAACACTGTACAAAATCTTGGAACTTAAGTACCTCTAAATTTCTGTCATTATTTCAACCATAACTTCTAGGGCACCCACTCGAAAGAGGCCATCAAAATTTTGAAGCTGACTGTGGCACGATCCTCCACACTGACGGCAGCCTCGGCTTCCAACAACTCGGAGCAGACTTATGCTATGCACATGAGCTTTGCAGAAATTGATGTGCTGCACAAGAAGGAGCTTCCAGGTTAATTATCAGTCTCTTGAAGAAACTTTAGCTTCTCTTATATGTACACTAACTAAATTTGTTCACTTGTCATTGACATCTTCTGGGCCATCTTCTGAAGCAATTACTGGTGTAATGCCATTATATTGGCAAAGATTCACATGTGAGAAGGGCTTTTAGCTGACTTGTGTGGATAGAGTTTGTGCTCCCTAAAATGTACCACAAGGTTTTTCTTGTTTAATTTATTGTAGCATGTCATTACTATGCAAACATTTGAGTTCATTGTGGGCCTGTTAAACTGTCGTTAATCATTGTTATTCTTGGATTACAATATACATTCTTGACTTTTGGTCTGAGTCAATCTTATTTAAAGGGCCTTACCAGTACAAAAAAACCTATTTCATATTTTAGTCGTGTGTTAAATATAAGCAAGTGAAAAACCCAGAAGGTTTGCCTAGTGAGTTCGCAGTAAAATATTTGACAGCATCAGTTGGCATATTTTTGCCCCAACACTATCAATGATTTCCTTTCATCCCCAATGTTTCCTTT